>WEIS01083044.1:210-14660 GCA_013389965.1 Todus mexicanus
AAAAGTGAAGGTGGGAAATGAACCTCTAGATTTTGACTCGAGGGGAGAACTTTCTAAATTTTTTAGTTCTTTCTCTCAGTGAGTTCAAAGCTAATCTGGGAACTTTCATGTCTTTAGGACCCTGGTAGCAACTATAAATAGTTGTGGTTGCTAATGTAGGTATGTACGCTGGAGAATCTAGAGTGTGTATTACATGTCCGCCAAGGAGTAGAATTCCAAAGAAGGAGAAGTTAAAACTGCATTAGTAATGTTTAGCTTTAACAGACAGATAAGAGATATATGGCTGTGGAATGCAATCCAGCGTTCACTAACTACTTGAATTTCTTTAATAAAGCTGATGAACTCATGAATATTAAAAGGAATCCTCGATTATGTGTCTGTATGTAAGGTATTCCTCTTGTATCTGGTAAATGGTGTCCATGCAGTTATAAAAAAGGGGAAAAGAGGAGAAAGTGAGGTTAGATCACGGAGGAAAGGTCAACCTGTTGGGAGGTGTCAGTACACTTTGTTCATTATTTCATCTAAAGAACTAGGAGATAATGTGTGAATAGTGTGGGGTTTTTAAAATCAGAATTTAAGCATATGAAATTCAATCAATCCATTTATGAAACGTGTGCACAGTCAGAAAATATTGCAGTGTGTTTCTGTGGGTTTTTTTACTCTATTGAAAAATTTCTTCAGTTTAAATAACTTGAGTTATAAGTGATAACTTTTTTTTTTTACAATAAGCTTAATCCTTTCTAGTTTTTTGTCTGGTGATTAATACATTAATATAGTTATCATAGTAAGATAGCAGATGAACTTTACACCTGGAAGAAGAAGAACCTTTTTGAGTAGATCTGGGATAATGTACCTAGACATATCTCCAAAATTTCCTAGTAAAAATATATGATTTATTCTAGTCAATTTGCTTATTTATTTACTGAAATTAATTAATAAGCTTATTTTTTTGTGTGAGGTTTCCTGTGGGTGGAAAATTCTAAACAACAATCAGCGATAACTTTAAAAAATACCCTTCCTGAGAAATCTGGAAAAGTAGCAGAAAGATATGACTTCTAAGATATATTTTCAACTATTTGTATGTAACCAAATGAAGAAATACAAATTCTGAATGGATGTACGAGAGATATAAAAATGCATGTTATGCTGAAGATTTATTTCCAGCTCAAATCCTGACACTTTTGCTAGCATATATTACCTTTCTTCCTTTCTCACCAGTTCCAAAATTCATTTGCCTTGAAAAGAAGATATTTTGCACTGTTTCCTAAAGAAACGTGTTTTTTATTAATTAGGTCAGCAGCGGCTTCTATATTTTTGAAACAAAACCTGGGGAAAAAAAAAAATAGAAGCATCTTGCAGGTACTAGATTATCCCTCTAATGCCTACATTAATATTAAATAAATCCTGCAAATACAGTGTCTCGGTTTTCGAAAATATATTAATTGGGTGTATGTCAGGAATAAAATCCAGGAACTCACTTTTAATATTCCTTAAATCAAAAGCTTCTTGTTCTTAACAGCTAACCCATTTAGATATTCCTCCCCTCTCCCTCTTCCAAAAGCCAGCTCCTTCTTCTGACTACTGCACTCCAGTGCTGTTTGTATAGGTTTCAAGCAGTGAAATTCATCACAACCATCCACATTTATACTCATCCTAGTGTCAGTGCTACTTCAACAAATGGCTGAAAAAAATACACATTTTTTCTTAGTGCTCAGCGCCACATTTACTACTGAGCACCTCTGGAAACTGCAAATAAGTGCTCAGTTTTCTTTGAGGATGTGACCCAAGGTACCTTTCAAAAGCAAAAGAAGATTGTGAACACACGAAGTCTTTTTCATAATTAAGTCACAAACATCTAACTGAAAATAATGATATAAATGCAAGTAAAATCACTTAATTTTATTACAGATTTTTATTATAGATAATTCATAGCTCCTTTGGTTAGTAGTGCATCTTTTAGACATTGCTGAGTGATAATGATCTATTTACTGATGAAGTAGTAAGCACATAACACTAGAAGACAAATCTCTTAAGAGTCCAAACCTGCAAATAAGTTTCCTTAAATGTACTCCTATGAGCAGACTCGCTAAAATCAATGAAACTACTCATGTGTATAAATTTAAGCATATGCAAAAGTACTTGAAGACAGGAGATTTAGCTCTTAATTATTTTAGGTCACTGAAGGAAATGGAGGCCACAGTTTCTCCCAGAACAGGCGACAAATCTGCTTAGAAAGGTAATGTGGAAGTGGCATAAGGAGGCAGTGCGTAAGCAGTCTCATCCAGGAATACATGAGCACACTGATGCTGCTGTAGATGATCCAGCTGGGGAATGACTGATCTAGGTAATTATATTACAAAATCTTTAGAGGAGACATCCCATACAAATTTTAGAAAATACAGATCAGGGACTCAAGGTAGCTGCTGGATGCATAATTCACTTGGAATAATTTGTTAGACAAACCTCACCTCCTTTTGCTGTTTGTGAATTGTACAAGAGCAGTTTATGGCTTTCTTAGATTTATTATTCAGAATTATTCCCTGAATGAAGGTGTATCATTTATGAGCACTTCACTGCAAGTGCTTCATATTCAAAATTTAGCATTCTATATTGTTATGTTGGTTAGTCAGAGCAGAACACTTCACATGTTGTTTCTCTGAGTAGAAGCAACTCAGAGACAGGTTTTCTGTTGTAAATCATCATATTGCAGAATTCAAAAATCACTTTTATTCCTATTTTGCAGTTATCACACAATATCTCACAAACATTCTGGCTAAAGGCACATTTGTTCAAAATTAAAACATCATTATTTTCGTGAATTTTTTGGGGTCTTATTATGTCTCTATTTATGTCATATAATGTCTCTACTATTCAGCTATAACAAGAAGGTTTATCAAAAGATATATCATCATTTAAAAAAAACCCCTTTTAGGGATAATTTTGTCCAGCTGCATAATTCTCCAGCTGGGATATTGTGGAATGTCCCATGCCTTATTCATCAGGTCTAATATGTTAAGAACAAAACTTCCAAAAATTGACACTACTGAAGACTTATAGCTTCAACTATCTAAAATCAGTCAGAGGAAATGTTTGAGAATGAAGCGACTCGTTCATGTCTTGAGAGCCTTTTGCTCTTACGCTTATATCAGGAAGATTCCTATCTTAGCCCTGCTTCTGGAGAACTACTTCCCACATCATAGAACAAAACTTTTTGTGGTTCCCCAGATGCTGAAAAATCCTGTAATAAACAGAAGATTGTAAAAACATGGTTGAAGACAAAGGAAAAAAAAAAAGAAAAAAGAAAACATCTTGAAATAGTTCCCATATCTTATTTTTCTTGATGAGGAAGAAAATGGCTAAAGAATTGGAAGTGAGGTATGTAAAGAAATTACACTGGTCTTAACATAAGCAGTGTTTAGTAATTTCTTAGCCCTGGCTTACAGTCAGTCAGCCCAACCATCTGCTTAGAACTGAAATTTTTCTTCTTCTTCAGTGTAGTTGAACTATATCAACAGAAACAATTTTTTTTTTTTTTTTTTTTCCCAGGGAGAGTAATTGTACCACTACGAATGGTTTGATGAAAGACTGAATCTTTGTATTCTTGGAAAGTAAGTCTTCCTGTAACAAGCAGCTAATGTTTGAACACGTCAAAGCAAGTCTTTTAGAACAGGAGATAAGAGCACTTGAATGATTCTTGCAAAGTGGTAACTGGCCCAAAAGAAAATCTTGTGTACAGTAATTTATTCTGGGAGTTACATTTTCCTCAGCCTTGAAAAGAACTTTACCATGAATCAGTGTGTTGGGTTTCATTCTCACTCTCATTTAGGAGATTTGGGTCTGAAATATAGAACAATTGTACAAACAAACTTTTTTTTTAAATCTAGGCAATGTTATTGGCATAGGGAGTGGTAAGACAATGGCCTGATCCATATTAGAAATGGCTCATAATGTCAATCTGAGATTGGATGTTTATTCATGGTTTTAATTTTACCTATGCTGTTAAATGCTATGCTGCAGAAGCTTTAATGTTGAAACAACTATATTAATCTAAAAGTACTGTTGTTGATAAAAATTCTTTTGCTTTTTGAATTGGTGAATAACACAGCATCAGAAAGCCTTTATTGCCAGTATAAGCTACAGCTGTGCTAGAGGGGATAGCTACACTAACCTAGTGTCACTATCTCAGCATGTGGCCTGTTCAAAGTCATTGTTTACATGGTCTTTCTACCATATGGAGTTATCAACATTTTATTGCAAAAACCTTAGTGCTGCTTTGTACTTTCAGAGTGAGAACATTTTCTTCTTTTCTCCCTTTGAAAAGAAGAAGAAAAAAAAGAAGGAAAAGGAAAAGGAAGAGAAGAAAAAGAAGAAAGAGAAGAAGCAGCAGCAGCAGGAAAATAAGAAGAAAAAGGAAAAGAAGAAAAGAAAAAGAAGAAGAAAAAGAAGAAGGAGGAATAGGAAAAGGAAAAGGGAAAGAGAAAGAAAAAGAAAAAAGATAAAGAGAAAAGAGAACAAAAAAGATAAAGAAGAAAAAGAAAAAAGATTTCACTCTCCACCTAGTGATCCTCTCCCATTAGAAATACATGTCCAGTTATAAATATCACTATGCATAAGTATATACACTTATTAATATATTATAAAATCTCATATTTTGGGTAGCCTACCTCTTCACTCTCAAATGCCTGTGACTGACCATGCTGGCAATATCATTTCACCTCTCAGAGAAGGATTAACTCTTTCTCTGTGGGGTGCCCCATGACAGCTGGGCTTGCTTCTGTGCCCAGCAAATGCCTGGGCAGAAAACATGCTCCTTCAGCACATGCAACATGCCATAGACCTGAACACATGAGGCATTCTTAGGTGGTATTAATATGTAAGTCGGTGGTTAGGACCCTGCCAGGCATGTTTGGGCAGGCTGCCCAAGGCCCTGGTGTGGATTGCGTGCAGGCACAATGCGCTCTTGTCTGCTCCTGGGAATGCGTTTTGAGCAAGTGAGGTAGACATGCCTCTGGAAACCTGAGTAAGGCAAACTGTTCCGGTTCATGTTAAGAGGGAAAAGGAAATGAATAAACATTATAAATCTTCGTTAGTCCAACGAGAGTGCAGAGCATTCTTTCATGAGCAATAAAGACTAAGAGAAATAAAAGGTAAGTGAGAGTAAAAAGGAATTTTGGAACTCTCCTCTGGGCAAAAATGCCATGAAAGCTCATGAAAGATTCAAATGTATTTAGATAAACCAAGGTACTTTAGGAATCTTTGTTAGCGCGTGCACAGAGTTCCTAACAAAACAACGTATCATAAGAAAAATATCAGTTTGCGGAACCTGAATGTTTTCCCCAAATTTGACAAATATTGCTCTAGTAAAGGTATGAAGAATATTTCCTTGGTCCATCCTGGGTCTCTGAATTCTTCTACTTTTACTGCAGAAGAAACAGAAGCCTTGAAATCTTGCGCTGCAGCTCTGCAAATGTGGGTTTCAGTAGGGTAACACTGTAGCAGCTCTAACACAGAACGGTCTCTCAAGGCTTTTATGCCAGCAAGCCTTGAATTAGCTTGAGCTTGCACAGCCCCAGGCCAGTCCTGCAAAGGTGGGATTCAGTAGTGGCTGCATTCCCTCCTGCCTGTCTCCCAAGTGGGTTGGGGATGGATACATATCCCATTTCTGGTACATCACGCGTCTGAGCTTCTGAAATGAGGTTTTGAAATTCTAGCTTGTGGGAAATTACTGAATATTTGATTTCATAATTAAGATGGAAGGAAATACCACATCAAAATACCGTAAGTCCATGCAAATAAAAAAATGGTGTTTTGGAGAATTCTAGTCTAGTCTCCTTGCTTTTTTCACAGACCACTGATTAACTATGTACCAGGAAATACTCCTTTCCAAGGAAATAACATATATACAAGGATATACATTTTGAAGTCCCTATATGGACAGTAGCAATAATTTAAAGACTATGGAGATAAGCTTCGGATGGGTCTTTGATGTTGCTGATGAGATTATTCAGTTGCTAAAGAAAAAAAAAAATCTATCCTACATATGATATAGTGAAATTATTCCAATAGCTAAGAGCACATCAGTGGCACTGGGACAAAAGAGTCAGATAAGGGAAAGCCACGTACAAATAAGTTTGAAGATGGGAAGCACATGTGGTCGTATGGAAACTCAAAGCAGATGATGGAACAACTTAAGAGTAGAATGATCAAAGTTACAGATAGCACCAGCTAGATCAGAAAGCTCCAGCAAAGAGAGCAGTAGTGTTAATGGACGATATATTGAACAAGCAAAAAAGACAATGCTGTCACAGAAAAGACACACACTACATTAGGCTCTGTTAGTTGGAGCATCGTATGTAATACAAGGAAGGCATTTTTTCCGCTCTGTTTGACTCAGCTGAGCTTCAAGAGCTGCATTTAGTTTGGGCTACCACATTTTCAATGGATGCGGATGAATTAGAAGGACTTAAGAGAAGTACAACAAAAATGATAAAAGGTATTGAAAATAAGGCCTAGGAGGAAAACTTAAGAGACTGGGATATATTCAGGCTAGAGAAGAGAAGCCAAAAGTGAGACATAGTAACTCCTGATAATTGCATAAGGGGTTTTACCTAGAGGGCAGGGAACAATTGTTCTCATTAGTCAATGGGGACAAAACAAGAAGTAATGGACTTTAGCTGCAACATAGTTATGAGGGTTAAATATTAGGAAAAACTTTACAACCGCGAGAACAGTTAGGTCATGGAGCGAACTGCCAAGGGGTTTTCCAGAATCGCCTCCACTGCAGGATTTTAAGGCCAGACTTAATGTGAATCTGTCAGCAATGGTTTAATGAAGTCAGTCCTGACACAATATATGAAGGAAGGAGAAAAAAAGACTGGACTGAATGACCTGCATGGGATGTGTTTGCTGGTAAATAACTTTGTGATTGTCTGATCCCATGCAGTACAGTGAGAAGTTTACTTACTATTGTTAATTTTTTTCTCTATCTGTAATCCCTGCCTTCATCTGAAAGAGAAAATGCAGAGATGTCTTTTCCAGGATAAATTGATACTGATATGCATCCACCTTATGCATTTAGAGAGGTGACCGTGTTTCCCGTCCTCAGAGTGACTGGTGACTAGTGAACATTTAAAGCATCAGCTGGGAACAGAAGCTTTCCTACCTTCCAGCCACATGGTGACTCTTGGGTTTACCTAGGGGCTGCTTGTGTCTGACAAATTCCTGACGTGTGCAGCAGGTAAGGGCAAGGTTTGTCATTAAAGTCCTTTCAAACCTTCACCCCTATACTTTCCATTAACTAATAAAAGCACAATTTATACCCTAAACCTACACTTTCTTTCCTTGTAGCACAACAAATGCTTAGTAAATCTCTTTCATGAAGACAGTGCCCCTAGCCCTACACTACCTGCTTGATCAACATCCTTTATGTAGCTCAGGCTGTTAAAACTCAAGATAAAACCTCTGTGCACTAAAATCACTAAAATGAGTGTTAGGGCTAGTATCAAAATCCAGGACATAGACAGCTTATATTAACGACAAACTTTTTCAATTAGTCTAAACAATTCCCAATGTGTAATACCAAATCAGATTAATATTTAAGTAAAAATTCTGAGGTACTGATGTACAATTAAACAGAAAGGGGGGGCTGGGGCGGTGAGGGGGATGTTTTTCTTTCTTGTCTGCTGCATTGAAATACTAAGTGTCCTCAAACCACTGCTTAATGACATAGACTGGAAATGAAGTAGCTGAACGAACCTCCTATATGGACATGTTCTGCCAACAACCGTTCTGGTGCCAGCAATAAATTCCCAGACTAAACAGTTTAAATTTGGCATTCTCATATGTGACGCTGTACTTATGCTACACTCACAAGATTGATTCTCTGAATTCAAAGTATTCTCACAAATGAATTATTAGAAATATGAAATTTTGGATGACAATCATATGTCTACAGTAAATGAATCTGATATTTGAACAAAGCACTGTTCTTATCAAGAGAAATTTGTGGTGGTTTGAACAATAATAGCTACAGTCAGGGTCAGTCAGGTTTTCACTCTAATTCCTACTTTCAGGAGACTAAATCCAATGCTGACTGGAGCCTGACAACCAGCTCTCAGATAAGACAAGTGCTTTTTTTAGTAACCAATGGAAATACACTTTTTTTGTACTAAATAATAATGACTTTTTATTTTAAATTTCACCTGATTTAAAAAAAAGAAAAAAATCTTACTCTTATATAACTAAAATGATTTCCAATTTAAACTGGAATTTATCCAAAGGTTAGTTCAGAGTGGTTTGGGTATTCTGACAATGAAAAGGGAAGAAGCATGAATGCTTAAAAATGGACTGCAAAACAAAACAAACAGAAAAAGCTTCACAAGCATTTTTAAATGTGGACTTAATATGCATGTGTAGCAGCTGGATTGACACAATGGACCCTAACAGCGCCTTCAGGTTCCTTTCACACTGTATTATTCACTCTACTATCAGAGTGCCAAAGACAACATTTTTGGGAAAAGATACATACTTTTGCAAACAGCTGCATTTAGACAATGACACAGGTGATGTTATCATATGATTGTCCCAATAGAAGAATGCTCTTGTTTAATAGACATGTTTAGTATCTGGATTCAAAGTCATCCATGGGTTAAGTGTGGGATGCAAATCAGAGCACTATTTGGTCCGGGATTGTAAAACCTTTAGCTGACAGATTCCATAACCAAAAATAATGTAGTCCTGCCCTTTATTTTCTCACCTGCCAGTTTCCAAAGACCATTCAAATTTAACAAATGTTGCTTACGTAAATAAACTCATTTTCTGTTAGAAATAATGAAAGATGTTTTGGATTTATTGAGCAATTTTATCTGATTTATGAAAAGCACTTTTGTCCACTCTTTTCTAGTACAAGTAAGTGTACTGTACTGGGAATACTGAGCTAATGCCCTCGAGGAAGACCATGTGACTGCAATTATTTATGAATTAACGTGTCACAGATTGAAGCTTTGAGACAAACACATTTCCCAGCTGCACATTTGTGACTTCTGAGTTTGTAAATGGAACAGATGAAATAATGACTTACTCTTCCTCTCTAGTCCTCTTCTATATTGGTTAGTTTACTTGCTGGAGATGTAAAGACAGGTAGGAATATTTACATAGATATTTATCATTTGCACAGAGTGTAAATTGAACATGCCATTACTTTATCAGCTATGACAATAAATACTTGATGTCAGACTGTATTTCTCTACAAGTGATGTTATCATTGGTTTTAATACATCGTTTGCCTTTAGAGATACAAAAAAAAATTTCTGAATGCTAATGCTCCTACACAATGCAGGAGCAAAACCCGGCAACTAAAGAGTGATCTGCTTTATAAAGCACAGTAACATGTGCTTAGTTAATGCTTTAACTTGATTTGTACATTGGGAGCCAAACAATAATTTGACTGATATTATTAGATACATACTTGCTTGGTTTGTCCTGCAAACTTAAAAGTCAAGATGAAATCAAACTCAGATGTCTTAATCAATAGCACAAACATAAAGGCAAGAAATATATGTAGAATACATATGGTTTTGCTGTCAGATATAAACAAGTGTAGCTGATACACATACATACATATAGTTGTTAGCTGACTATGTAAATTAAGATGAAAGCCCATTTTCAAGCATGACCTGTGATAAACAAATGCATATAAATAAACAATATACCAAGATAACACTAGAATAACATAAATTAAAACAATTACAACGACTTCTAGTCATCACGAACTATTGTTTCAGTTCCATCTTAAAACAGGAAAAGCTCCCAATTGTTCTTAAATCAACTGGTAACTGATTCCACATTTGTGGAGCCTTGGAACAAAAAGCTTTTTATCCCTAGTTTGTATTCATTCTAGAGCATGGTAGTTCCACAGCATGAATAGGGTGTAATATATAAGCTGCTCTAAGTGAAAGTAACAGGATGAAATAGTGGACACTGATTGACACGGTACTCTAATTGTTATTTTATGTCCATATTTTAAAAGTAAGACTTTGCAAGGGAAAAAAAAGTCATATTTAAAGTTCACACAACTGGTTAGTTGAAAGTGCAATTCTGATCTATGGAATTTTACATAGCATTTGATATTATGCCAGATATACATACATAACTATGGAAAAAAGCCCCAAATCGAATATGATGTAGAAAATAGACTCAGAATTCTGATAATCAGTCTATGCTATTATTCAGAATACTAAACCTGCCACTTCATTCCTGTTTATGAACAGCAGAGTATAGAAGAGCTTAATAGTGAAATAGATATATATATATATTACAAATGCACTTATTTGTTGTCTCTTCTTTAAACATATAAATAAACTATCAAAAATGTTTTCTGTCATTCAAACCCACTTGTTTTTTAGGTACTGATTTCCATGTTTTCCAAGTCCTCAGGAGTCCGGAGAATTAGCAGGATTATGACATTGAAAGGGACAAAAAATTGGAAGCTGTTTAATGACAGCAGGGTGGGACATTTAAATCATACTCTTTAAAAGTATTTTGTTTTTTTCCCATAGGACTCACAGGACTCAAATTACTGACAAACACATGAGAAAAAGGCTCAGTCCGCTCTTTGAGGAAGAGTTCTGAATACTGCCAGTTGAAAAGTTCCCTAGAACATCTTCATGAAAATGGGGAAGAGTATCAAGATTTGGTATTGTTGAAGTTAAAAATAAAGCAAAGATAAAAGTAAGAAAGCTCAGGGGCTGTTGTTTCTCTATAAATCACAAGACATTGTAAAGGACAGCATAAAAAGGACTAATTTTTATCCTTTCCCAGTCTTTCATAGAGGTCGGATTCAGGGGATTGCTGCACTTCCACTGAACCCCTCCAAAAAAGAATATTCTGAGAATAGAAAAAAGAAGGGTGGCATGCCTGGAAAGGCGAGATGTCTGTGTGAGAAAGGCATTTTGGAAAAGATCCTGCCGCCCACAAAGTACTGCAGAATAAAGTAATCAAAGCTGCATCTGAGGCAAGCCACGACTCCTGCAAACAGGCATGAGGGGAAACCTCTGCCATGCCCCAAACAGTCCTCATTGTTGGTGCCCATAAACGGGGCGGGCAGGATATCGCCTGTGCACCCTTTCCCAAGCTTGTGGATGAATGGTGTCTTGGCCAGAGCACCATGACTATTTGTTACCACTCAGCATCAGCCACTTGCCCTGGATCAACAGAAGAACAGTGCAGAAATGGTACTTTTGCAGAAAGACAACTGCTGAGACACAGGAATAGTGTCTATGCATGTGGATTTATGACCCTGGAGACTGCAAACCTGTTGGAAAACAGCGTTGCAAATGGAGGAAGAGGACAGTAGGTCACACTTAATACTTTTTCAGATAGCTCACTTTCTAACCACTCCGAGCCCTACCTCCCAGGCTGCTGTCTCCCACAATGCCGTTTTATTCTGGTTTCTTGCTAAAGATGAGGATTTTGAAATCTAATGCCATGTCGGCCTAAGAGGTGAATCATGTTATGTGTAACTCCCCAACACCTGCAAAGGCACAGAGTGCAACTGTCCTGAAGGGCAAGCAATTTGTCAGTCCAGCTGCCTGGAGTAGCTAACAGAGTCCTGTGTTATCCTCGCTGTTATGTGCTTATACAAAAATCTTGTGTCTTCCTCTGTGAACACAGAAAAATTTCTGGAGGAAAAACCAAAACACCAAGATCCAAAACTTGGCCCCAGTAAAAGTAAATGTACCAGGCTGCATCCTTATTCTCACCTTAAACATCAAGGGAAGTCTTTATAGGGGATCTGCATAAGACTGATAGTCTGATATCTAAATCCTGCACAAGGTGAAGGACACACAAATACAGAAAAAGACATATTATTTTTTGTTCATTCTTCTGTAGTAAACAAATAAGAAATATGTATGCATTACATCATGCAATGAAATAATAATTATAGTAATAAGACACATGGCCAAGTTTACATTGAAATACATCTTTATAAGACCAAAGCCCCACAGTTAGATTCTGGCTACCGAAACCCCCTGAACAGAACTGGGTCATTCTCAGCATCACTGTAGGGAATGTAGAGAAAAAAAATAATCTGAGTTTCACAAAGGATAGACAGAAAAGTAGGAGGTTAATACAGCATCCTCATGGGAGTGGAAGGGCGTTTGTGAGTGAAGGAATGATATGCAGTCTGGAAATCCTGCAGATCCACTATGCTGAAGCATTGCAAGAGAGAACATTTAGTTGGAACCTACGCTTAATTAAAAAATACACCAAAATTGAAACAAATCAGTTAAAATTACACGGGAGTGAAAACCTGCCAAAACCAGGTCAATTTTTCTACCTAGTGATCACAGTTATGTACCTTTAAACTTTGTACCTGCATGAGAATCAGCTTTTCTGAAATCAGGAATCAGAGCAATGGTCCAATCTAGTTGAAGCACATCACCCAATCTGCTGGTGGTTATAGGACAGTATCTTGCAGTAACATGGCAACAGTGTGTTAACTCCAATTTTTCTCTTGTTGCTGAAAAACTGTCGAAAATATGCTTAGTTTTTTTTTTTCAAAGAATCTACTTCTGATACAGCAATCACATATTATGTTAAGTAACCCAGAACTCACTACAAGAGCAGCAGACTAGCCCTGAAATTTAAGCCAAATTCTTTAGTTAAGATACTCCAAAGACAATATGTCTTTTATAAGTCTTACAGCAGGAGAGGTTATGTTGAGAAGCAAATGAAATTTTAAGAGAGGCACCTGGGCACTTCTAGCCATGAAAGTAAGGAAAGAATAGTCCTCTGCTGACTGCCATGGTTAGTAAAAAAAGGTTTAATTCCTTTCCTGGATGAAATCATGGTTATCTTTTCAAAGTGCCTAGCTTCTGTGAAAGAGGAGAGTAAAAGATATCTAATTCTACAAAGTAAGAAGAGGCTGGTGATCAAACAGCAGAAAGAGAAAGCTAGGACTAGAAACTCAAGCAAAGAAATAACTGGAATCAGTTTTGAGAGAACCTCTGAAACCCACAGCTAATTTGGGAGAGGATAAAGGACACGTATACTGGAAGATGGACTGTAGTGGTTTTGATACCTACTAGCAGCATGGGGTTCAGGCAGAAAGAATCAACTTGATGGAAGACAACTGAGGTGGAAATAGGGTCCAAGCTTCACTTCATGTAGTCAGGTGTTTGCTAGGTAATCCTAGCACTGTTAGACCGAATAATCTGCAGCAAGGGCTATGATCTTGAGGCACTCATTTTAAGGTTTTCCCAAAGTCATTCAGCCACCAGTTCTCTATCTAATTTTAAGTGCTTGAAATACGAGTGAAGATTAGAAGAGCAGTTCTTCATAACTCCCTTTAGAAGAGAAATACAACTCCTAAGAGTAAATTCGGTTTTAGATATCTTAACCTGCTTTCAAGTGAAATTAAGATCTCTGTCATAGGTTACAGAGGAAGTTGAGGGAAACTTAAGTGTCAGCACACCTTTGATATGCATGGAAGACAGAGCTTGGCCTGAAGAGAAGAGAAACTTTAGTGTGATTGCAAGTTTTTAAGAAGAAAAATTTAATGAAAGTAAATCTTAGAAGACAGATGTGTGTCTGCAGCTATTTTATGGAATCAAAGTGGTGAGATTTCGATGAATCTAAAGATACTAGATGGAAAGGGAATGAATTAACAAGGCATATGGAGCAAAACAGCTCTTGGTCCATGATTCCAGAAGGGTAGAAATCAGTAAGTCAGAAAGATAAGGAGGACAGGATTCAGGCACTCCAGGTAACGTTTTATCCTGCTGATGCTCGGAGTCAAATCATGAATATAGAGGGAAAGAAGAATTTGACATAACAAAAGAAAATAACTGATAAAGGAACTAACTCCACTCGTTCATCCACATTCAAGTTGAGGCTTTTATTTTTTTTGCTGGTTTGCCACCATTCAGATCATAACACATACCGAAAGACCAGGCTTAAGTAGATTATTTGACTGATATTTTTCAATTTCTCTGTCAACTAGCTTGCTATGGCAGATAATGGTCTGCCTGAAAAACTGCTTTTTCAGGCCTCAGGCAGGAGCCACAGTGAAATTGAGAGAGGTCAAAAGAAGTCAGCTGCCATTTTCACTCCCATTTTTTATGGAAATGGGCAACAGATTGGTGAAGACATTGTGAAGGCTCTAAGGCAATCACTCTTTCAATTTGTCCAATATTAGTTTCAATAAGAACCGAGAACAGAAACAATTGCCAGCAGCCCCTAGTTGATTTGTTAAGACTCACTCTTGTCCACTTCAAATCACCTTTGACACATACGAGCTCAACTTTGCAAACATCATTTGAGTATTATTATTTTATCTGATGCCTCTATTATGCCTGTGCCTAGGATACCCTAATGCTAAAAGTGATGCATAGGTGTCAACAACACCATTGTTTCTTACGTCTCCACCTTGTGAAAAACAAGGAAGCTTT
>WEIS01083051.1:0-26395 GCA_013389965.1 Todus mexicanus
GTAGGATTATCTACACCAGTTCTGCATCCCTGCTGTAATGTTCTCCTTTGGACCATGTTTCTTTGCTTCATTTATGATAAAAGCCTGTGAGATAATGTCAAATTCCTTACAAATGACAAGGTATGACAACTGCTTCCCGTGTATCCACAAGGCTTGTTATAGAAGAAAGCTAAATTAGTGTGACATGATCTATTCTTGACAGATCTGTGCTGGCTCCTAATAATCTCCTTTATTTGATTATTTCCACCATATCTTTTTTTTTTTTTTCCAGGAATGAAGTTAAACTGAGTAGTCTGTAATTTCTTATCTTCTCCTTGTTCTTTTTCAGCCTTCTGACACCTCAGCCAGCCCTCATGAGTCTCCAAAGCATTGAAAGCTCATGGTTCAGAGATTGCTTCCACCAGCTTTGTAAATAAACTAGGATGATTTGAAACAACCATCTTACATCAGTACATCCTGACTTGTTCTGTCCTTTTCCTAGATACATTTCCAACTCCTCTTGCCAGCCACACCCTAATTAAAAAGCAATGAAGTTCTACAGGATAAGGCATTGTCTTATGGTATTTCTGAACTGCGAAAACATGACTCAAAGGAAGAAAACACAGAACATAAGGAAGAATTGACTCAACTTTAAAGTTCCCATAAGCCATTAGGGCTCATTTTTTCACTAATGCGTCAATTATTTTATCTTCCACAGTGTCTGGTACACTAGCATCATAATTGAGAGTTCTTTCTCCTGCATGTGTAGTTTTACCATATAAGAGGGAGCTTCATGTATTGATCAAATACTAACTTTGGTAACTATCCTTTGGAAGTTATCCAACTCCTGTTTATTTCATAAAGGTTTTGGTTAGTTTCAGTTCTTCAACTAGGGAGATCTTTTTTCCTTGTTCTGTTCATCCTTTCCTTAGTATTTAATCTCTTGTGACTAGAATTTAGGAAACAAAGGAAAGGCTACTTGCCAGATCCTGTGCTTTAGGTGGGACTGGTTGTATCCTTATCATGCTTTTGACTGCAATTTTAACAGTCAACATTAAACTTCTTTTAAAATTTAAATCTACATAGGGCTTGAAGTTCCTCTGGGTCCTCCACTGGAAATGCAAAGAGTAGGAAGGGTTAAACTCACTGTTTTTCATCTTTGATCAGGCAAAGTCCCTGTTCTGACAGATTCCAACTCAGCCCTTGCAACCCAGGTCTTTGCAAGCTGCCAGCCTGACTTGTCCAATACAACAAACTAAGAATTAAAATCTTGACCCTAAGAAAGGTTCCTCCAGTACTAAAGAACACCAGTGCCATTTCAGTGTAGCTCTCCAACCTACAGTGAAGCGTCCCTGGTGAGAATAAACTTTTGGTCCAACTTCTAAAAGCCCCTTTGCCTCAGTTCCTCTATGTTCCAGTTTCCCATTGTGCCAGCACCGCCTCCCAGCTGCATCACACTTCTCAGGAACAGCCAAGCAAGTGATGTCCTTGCATTTTCTCAGCAGGTGATTTCCAGCAGTGCAGTAGACTACGCTCTTACATGAAACTAAATGGCTGCAAATTTTACTGTCAGCAAATCACGAAGTGACACTTGCTTCTTTGTGTCTACCCTTCCAAACCTAGATGATTTTTGATAAATTATTCATAAATCCACTACTGAATACCTTACTCCTAAAGCTGTGAACAGACAGAAGGAATGACATAAGGAGAACAATGGTCAGTTCAAAACCACTGTGGTCTACACCCTGCTTGCTTAAATTTGAGCTAATACAAATTAGTGGCATCTTCTACAAAACAGCAAAGCGTGGTACCATGCTGCCCCAACTTGCCCATCCTGCCCACCCTTGAGTACTTAACATTGCAGATTTATATTGTGATTGGATACTATTACTACAATAAATGGATTAGACTCCATTCAATAGTCTGAATTTATAAGAATCTTAACACTTGCAACAGTAATAAAAACTGTAAATTATTCTGGACATCTCCAATTATTAGAAATCATCCCAATTCATAAAAAAACCCCAGAAGTTCCTGAAATCACTGTTTCACTCCTAGGCAATTATGAGAAGAGAAGAATAAAGCAAGCTTCAGAGCTAGATTCAGATCCAAACATGCTCCCCTGCACTCCTAAATTTTAGGGGCATTCAAACCAAATGAGCAGGATTCTTTTAAAGCTTATTAGCTTTGATAATTACCACCCCTTACAGAAAGGTGTGTCCTACAGAGAGAATGTTTAAATATTGTGAGATGTCCTGGCATTCTATAAATAGAGATATACTGTGATTATGGCTGGAATTAATTCAAGAAACTTCAGAAATAAGATGAGTAATGAGTGGGACTGACATTTATTGCTTATAATTTAAAAGAATATAAGTACATCCTGGCTTCCCTCTCGAGGAATCAATGTCAACCAACAGTGGTGAGAGGAAGGCAGGCTCAGACATCTTCTCTGGAGCCAACAAGACAGCTGGAGCACAGCCTGCCACCCAACAGTGGCATCAGTATCGAAGCAACAAGCCCAGAAGTATGAACACTCAAGAAAGCAAGAATGGTGATACTAGTTAGTACTGCATACATTGCTCCTCTGGCAGCCACACCCCTCCCCAGTCACCTGCTGGGAGTGGGCAACATTTTACCTACTCTAGCAGCAGTAAGATAGGTGAACATGCAACACTTGGCTGTTCTCTGCTCATCTGCAGTAGCTGAGACCAGTTGCCCAAATGGAGGAGAACTGGGGGAGCTGCAGAAGCAACTGGAAGCACAAAGGAAGGACCCATGTAGTTTTCCCTCCTACCAGCTTCCCTTCCGATACCAGCACCAGGGAGGTTGAAAGGAATAAGGCCCTGGTGGTGGTGGCTGATGCTTCCAGCAGGAGTCCCCAAGAAGCACAACCTAATGAAGGGCTAGTACCCATCTGAAGGGGAGAAGCAGCAGGAGGACTGTATGGTCAAGGGAGCAGGAGGAAGGCAAGGAGCAGAACAGATGGGGAGAGGAGACAACATGTATAACAGGAGGAGACAGCAGAATCTGGGCAACTCCAAAAGCACAAATTCCTTTTGTTATATTAAAAACAAATCACTATTTTCATTACACTACTCCTCTACTTCATATACATATTGTAGGTTGCTACAAGCTGGGTCATTATGGCAGTAGAGGAGGATCTATCACAATGGTAAATAGCGGGGAGAAAACTAAGTTGTAGCCCTACTCTCAGGCTCTGGCACATAGCAATTAAGCCTGGGTAAGCAAAGAAAATCAGCGTCTTGTGTTAAAGGAACTCAAGTGGCTAATAAATACCCCAGCACTGCAGGGGAGACTGAGGATGGATAAAGCAATGCTTTGCCTGTCTAAAGCACCTCTCACCTGAGGGCATCTCAATCCCCCTTTTTTCTTTTTTCTTTTTTTCCGCACACTAATTATTTAGTTTCCAAATTAAGGAAATATCTTGCAGAGACAGCCATGACAGGCAAAGAAACTGTGCTTAGATCAAGTCAGAAAGCAGGTTAATAGCACTGCTAGGAAGAGAAACCAGCTCTCCTGAAACCAATTCCTATATACTAACTACTGGCCTGTGGCATTTGCAACCACGAAAAGACATAGAGTTTTACACACACACTCAGCGGGTTATAGGGAGAGCACTAAGGAAATATAAACACCTTCACCACATGAGGCCATCAGAACTCTGAGGTTACATGTCACCTCCTGGTGTGCTCAGGAGGATCTTGGAATTATAGATGAAATGAATGTGGACAGATTCCAGGCTTTGACTTTGGATTTCAGATGTTGAAAGGTGGTACACCTAGATACTTGCTCTGGTATTACCACAGCGAGGTAGTCTAGTATTTCCACCAGTAAGGCACGTGCACCTTCCACTGGGCCTTTCTGGATTAATAACCTTCTCTTACCAGCCCAGTATTCCTCTGTGAAGAGCTACTGAGCTATGTTTGTTCTACCTGTTCATACACCCATCTCTCATCATATACATGACTGCTCAGTATAGACAAGGCAGAGTCCATTTATGGCCCATGTCCTCTGCACGTGGAGCCGGAGGGAGTCACTAAGGGGAACACAAGTCCCATAGCACAAGTCCATTGAACGCAAGCAGGTATACAAATCCTTGGTTTATGTCATGCAAGACTGTAAGCCCACTTTCATCTTGCAATGGGCAAAGGACCCAGCTCACCTTCCCACTAGCACAAGAAGGCCTTGCAACTTGGCAGTGGTCAGCAGTGGGGGTTTCCTGCTCTCTGGGAAATGGGGAGAGAAAAATATAATATCTCTGCAGGGTGGCTACTAGATCCTGGGATGGTATCACAGAACCCATGACAGCTGGGCTGAAACGACAGCAGACTTAAGGTGAGACCGCTTTGCACTTTTTCCTTCCAGACAGTCAAAACCACGTGACTGGAGAAGTGGTCCCTCTCATCCCTCATCCCCAAGTGATGCCCACCCTCTCAGCATGGCATGGGCAGAGCCTGGAGCTACAGCTCATTTTCTTATCCTGAGGCAGAAGCATCTCTGAGATCATGCAGGCACCCTCAGCATTGGGCCAGGGCAAGCCCTCAGACAAAACACATTGGTTCCTCAGGCTGCATACATGTACGCAGCCTGGCACAAGCAGATACAAGATTCAGCACAGCCCTTTCAGCAAGGATGCCTCTACATGCCGGTGGGTACTGCCTGACTGGTTTTTGCTGGGACTCTCATTCAGGGGCAAGCGGCAATAGGTGGTTTGGGTCAACAAACTGGTTTCTTTCCCACTAAGCATTACTGCTGTCCTCCCCCTGGAAACTCTGCCTGCAATTAGTTCCCTAGGACGGGGCATGTCTGTGCCATTAAGACCAGTTACATTATGCGATCTAGGAGAAATCAATGTCTCTAATAGTCAGCAAAGGCAGCAGAGGAGGACAGGGTGACAGAAGAGGTGTTCCTCCAGAGACACTCTTGTCAGGAGAAGTCCCAGGGGTATCGCCCCAGGGAGAGAAATAGTAAGGACCTGGAGTAATTAACTTCCATGCAGCAATTGTTTACTGGAAGCAGAACAGACACTGCTTGGTGTCTCTCAGAAAGGCAGAGGCAGTGGCAAGACTATCCCCAGGTGCAGATGAAGTGCCCCTGCCCTGAAGTCAATTGACTGTGGTGATTTATACCACGCTGGCAAGTGGAGGAAGGTGGGGTATGGATGGATACCTTTCCTTTAAAATACCCCTTTTCCTCCTTCTCTCCATATTGGTGTTTAAAGGGAAGACGATGTCTTGCAAGTTTTGAAGCATCTGGACTGTGTGGCATAATTAAGTTATTCTAAATGAGGTCTGAGACATCTGAACACCCTGAGGCAAGAAAACCTTAACTCTGTGCACATCTTCCTCTCCCTCTTTTTCTCCATTTCCTCCTTCCCGCACAGCTCTGCGGTTCCTGGAATGACAAGACACCTCACCGGCTGGCTGTAATTGCTAGAACAGTTCCCTAATGCTTTCTCCTTCTCCAATTGCATTAAACTGCATCTTTAGAGGTACAGCCCTGTTTATTCATGCTGCTCGTGTGGAAGGGGAAAGAAACGCAGACTGCCTCTTCCCCCCTCCCTCCTTTGATTTGATGGGTGTGGCAGGTTTAAACCTTTGCAACCGCTGGCTCTCCAGCACTGGGGTGAGGAGGAGAGGACAGAATGGGAAGGAAGCCGTCGGATATGGCTGGTGATGAATGAGACTCATCTCACCCACAAGTGGGAAACCTGCTTGCGGGTTATTGTTTAATCACTCATGCAATCCAATACTGAGCACATACCCCCATAACGTCCATCTGTTCTAGTATGCGGCACATGCAACACTTGCATTTCTAGCCACCTATCTAACTACCCAGCTCTGCATCTCTTGCTGGCTATAAAGATTAAGTTCCATTTTTCAGAAATTGCTTGACCCAGCCTTTCGTTTATGTCACCTTTTAGCTGAATATTTTGCGGGCACAGTTTTGTGAGCTACAATCAACTGTAGGCAGGAATGCCATCACCAAGCTATCTACATCTCTCATGGGCGGGCGCCGTCAGTCAAATACTTCACTCTTCACATTGGCATCGCACCCACAAGAAAGAATAATCTGCAAGGTACGAGTCTGTGAACATATTTGCCTTTGAAGGGTGGGAGGACAGACACGTAGAGGCACACCTAGACACAAATGTGAAGAGATTTCTTCCACGCCCAAGCCTGTAACTTCAACATTTTGCTCTTTAGCTGCCAGAAAGGCGGTACACCAGGGGCTTCCCCTGAAAAATAATTTGAGGAGAGCTATCTATATTTTGGGAAGGAAACTCCTGCCTGTGCTGAAGAACCCATTCCATCTTTTTCTCTCTGCGAAAGGGCTGGGTGGGGACAGAGGAAGCACACAAGCTGAAAACTGAGGTATTTTTCCTCTCAAAATTAAAGCTTCCTCTGGTGTATCACCAGCTTTGCTGCGTGAACTGCTGCATGGCCGGTTTGGCAGATTTGGTGTGTATTCAGGTACAGCACCAGGAGCTGGGCTCTGAGCCCAGGAATATTCACCAAACACACACGGGTAGGCACATTCAGGTTGTATGGCTGCATAAGGATCAGAAAGCATGTGCAAGTGAGTGCATGTATGCTGGTGCATATATGTGTAGTACAGATATGAGTGATCGGAGAGCGGAGATGTGTGCTGCACATGCACGCGCAAAGGGGTGTGTACCATGCGGTGGATTTAATGTACAGAGTGGGAAGAGAGGAGGACTATGTGTGATCAAGATGCCTGCATGCCATGCATTTCTAAATATGTCAGAATACAAAATGATAGAGGAGTAAACCCACAGAGGCATAAAGAACAGATGCACCGCAGTATTATTCAGGAGCTTTAATGCCCAACCTGTGATGGTATGAGCAAAATTAACCCTCTTTCCCTCAACAGCTCTCTTCTGACTCCAAAGATTTCCAGAGCTAGCTACTTTATTTTCAAATTTGTGGTGCACCTCCACCCAGCGCTCTGTCATCCTGCCTCCCTGTCTGCTTTCCTTCTCCTCCTTTGCTCTTTTCATCCCATATTTGCCAGCTGAACATGCTCTGCTGGCTGGCTGCAACGTGTTCCCCCCGCTCCAGCCACCACCGCCTCCCCCCAGATTTTACTGAACGTATCATTAATTGCAAAGTATTTGAAAAACCTGCATGGAGAAAAACACAGGATGACGCAGGGTCTCTTTCTATTCTGTTCACCTGCCCCTCCCTATTATTCCACAAAATTGCTCCTTCGTTTAATAGCACACGCATCTCCATTCAGAAATACACTTTAACCTGGGGTTTCTTTCAACACTGTGCTGTTCTACAGTATCTAGAGCTACTCACATAACTGTGTTAGCCTATTGCTCCAATATACTGTAGTGTTATATTGTAAGACATATAAAAATATATACATATATACAGAAGTAACCAGCATAGTGCTGCACCTAAGACTGAGTTGAGTTTTGTGCTCAGAACAAGGACCAAAGCTCCTAGTCACTAGCTACAAATCCATAATTCAGGGAAGTTTCCAAAATGCTTTACAAAGATATCTGGAGCCAGTTCCTGCCTGAAAGTTCCAACTGCATAAATCCAGCATCCTCCTGAGGAAGTCCAAGAGGTTCAGCCAAAATAGGCGCTCTTAATCAGGAGCAGGTTTGGGCTTTCACACAAAATAAAAGAGGGAAGGGTGAGGGAGGAATGATCTAAGTAGCTTTTTCTTTTTTCAATTTCATTATCATTTTGGACATTAAAAAAAAAATTGGCACTGAAAACCTGCCACCACTCAAACGTCCTCATCATCCCAGATCCCTTTTAGGAAAAGCCAGGTGATACCAGTAAAGAGAATGAACTGGTTTCCAACAGGTTCACACTGTGAGCTTTTCTTATCCCACACGAGTTCGAAGCTAACAGAGGCGTGGTCCTCTGTTTCTTTACCAGCTGGTGCACAGTTGTCTAACTGGTTGTACTATGAAAGGTATCGCAAAGAGGGTGACTCTCCCCCACCCCTGGCTAATGCTTTTGTTATTAATTAATTGCATTTTTCACTATAGCATAGGTTTAAAAAAACAAAAAAAAAGAAAACAAAAAAGGTTCAGGTTAATTCTTGCTCAGATTGTTGTAGCACAAAAAAAATGAATGCACCTGTCCTCCGAGCCACCTCACAGCACATGCACATAAAGCATCTTCTCCCATTCATCGGAGCCAGGAGCAACAGAGAGAGTTCTGACCAGGGATCAAGGCTTACTGGGCATCCTTTCTTTTTTGGCATAAGATGAAGAACTGCTTCCTTTATCTCCAAGGTAGAGCCAGATCTCATCACATTTCCTTCCAGCCGCGCATGCATCCCCCACCCCGATCCACACCCTCGGAACCACAGACAGAAAATCCTAGGCAATACCTCTGCTCACTATTAAAAAAAAAATAAGAAGAATAGAGGGGAGATTCTAGTAGCTCCCCAAATGTGAACAGAGGCCACCTCCCCTTCCCCACATCACCAGCTCCGGAAAGGCAATACAGTCATATTGCAGGGTGTGAAAAGAGCCTTCAGTCGCAAGATGCTAAAGAATTGCAAAAGGGACGTCTGCTGAAAGCGGCTGAAATTTCCTCCCCCCCTACCCCAGCCCCTACCCCAGCGCCTCACACACTCAGGCAGACGCGCACCCCACGGCCACCCGGCAGCCTGGGAGATTTCTTAACGGGCAGAAATAGAAAAATCTTCAGCTCTACCTGTTTTGTTCTTCTCATACAGCACAGCATGATCGTATTGTCCCCTTCCTTCCTTCTTCTTCCTTCCNTCAATCTGGACCCAATTACCCAACGACTTTCCCACTGTACAGAAGCGACAGGGGAGAGGGGACACTGCAGACTGCAGAGGGGGTGGGAGGGGTGGGGTGGGGTGTGTCTGGGAGGCTCTGGGCGAGAAAGGGGCCCGGGCTGGTGGGGAGCCCCCAGCCTCACTCCCACAAGAGCAACCGAAGTCCCCAGCACCCAGCCACAGCCAGGAGTGGGATTTATGCCTGAAGAAAGCATGGGGTGGGGTGGGCACGGAGGGGAGAAGAGGGAGCAGGGGTATTGCCGTGTCAGGCAGTATATGCCATGCACAGGTGATGTACCATAGGTGAGAGCTGCAAGCTAAATGGCAATCAGAAAATATGTTAAAATGGCTGTTAAAAAAGCCCCCTCCCCAGCACACATGCAAACATACATGTGCATGCTGCCTTCTTGGTAAGTGCAGGCATAAACCCTGTGTGGTGACGACCTGAAGCACCAAATGGGACAACTTTCTCCCTTGTTCCCTCAGACCTTCCATAGGCACAGAAAATGATACTCCTGCAACAGATTATTTCTTTTCAGAATACCTTCAAAACCTACAGAGCTCATCTCTTTTCCTTCTGCACAGACCTCAATTAATTTTGGTGCCTAAGTAATTTCTACGTCTATTGATCTCTGCTTGCGAATTGCTGTAAACTATGATGAGGAAGACGTGCGTGTTCACACACGCAGCCACCCCCTGTGCACATGTAGGAACACAGATGTATGGGTTTGCTTGCATAGAAGATCATGGCGATGCATTGAGCCTCAGCAAACATTAATGCGCGCACACATCCCTGAGCACACGTCCTGAAAGTTGTAATGCTGTGTTTTCTCAGAATACATGTGAGCAGGATAGCTGTTATCTGTCACTGTGAAAAAAATATTCCAGACAACAGTTAAAGCAAAGTATGGCAATGTTGAGCATGTGAAATATATCAAAAGACTGCTGGATTTTTAGGATTTCATCTACCAAAATTCAAATTTAGCTTATTTTATTTACTCTGTCTAGGAGGCTCAGTCAGATGCTGTTCTCTTTTTTAGCACTAATGTCACTACATCAGCTTCTCTGCCTCACCATGGAGTTACTTCTGATTTATTTTTAATGTAAAACTGCCCGCAAAAGAGAGAGAGAGAAAAAATGTCTTAGGCTGTTATTATGGCCTTTGCTCTTCAAATATATCGAAATGCATTATTAACACAAATATTCACACACGCGTACACACTCATACAAATAAACATGTACAAATATAGATACAGTTTCTGGAATACCCCTCAGCGCAGACTCCTACATAATCATATTCAGTTGCTATGACATCATTGCAGTTCCCAGCACCCCATATTTTTTTCTTAAGGACAGTAGTCAGCATTTCAAAGAGAACCTAGCTATCTATCTACACCTGTATGTAACTTCAGGGAAATGCCTTTTAGGGTTAAGAAGATATCAGTGTTAGTCTTGGCTTTACAGTCTAGAAAAGGGAAGTAATGATATGATAATGATATTCAGAGAAGATACTAAACTGGGAAGAGTTGCAAACACCAGCTGATGCAGAAGTAGACCAAAAGATTAAATAGTAAAAATCAGATTCAGCTCCAGAATGTGCAGGCAAAGAAAAGGAAGGTAAACCATGCAATCGTAAAAGAAGACAGGTCAGAAGTGGAACAGCAGAAAGCAATCGGCATCAAATTCGAGGAAGGGGTGTCTGTGACATGAACCACTGCTGGCAACACCACACCAAGGCACTGAGAAGCAGTGCAATGGCATTTTGGAATATGCCTTTGGAACTTAGGAGTCTCTGCCCCAGCCCCAGGAATTTCTGGGGGCTCATCTCCATGATGAAGTCTGTGTGTCGTGAGCTTGTGGGCACTTACTAACCCACACAGCTGCTCCCTGTGCCCCTGGGAGATGGGACTCCTCCGGTCAAGCACACACATTCCCATCTGAGAGCATCACCCTGGACTCCCTTCGATGACAATGTAGAGAAATGGAAACTCCAAGGGTGTGATTCAGATCATCCTAAAGCAGGAGCCTAAACTAGGTCAGACAAATCATGCTTTAAAAGTGTTTTAGAAGCTTGCTTTCTTCTCACTGACAAGGCCTTTTCAGGGAACCTCCCTACTGTAGGGATCCCTGTTGAGGAAAGCCTTCCCAGCCCCCATCTTTCCCAGACACCCACCCAGAGAGGCAGCAGACTGGCAGCAGACTGGCTGCGTTGATGCAGCCAGCTGGGGTCAAGCCACCTTCCTGTGCACACCCAGGGCAGTTGCTCACCACCTTAAGTCAGAGCCAAAGGCTTTGTACCCAGTGTCATGGGCACTCTACACTTTAGCTTATTGCAATTAACTTTTGCCACATAGATGAAAACCCTTTAATAGGCTCCCCATGAATGTAGAGTTAGCAGTGAGTGGTAAGTCTACTGCAGAGTCACATCTGAGTTTCCTCTGAATTAATCTTCTTACACAGAAGATCCATAAGCGAGACATAAATTTTCAGGGCATGTCAGTTCCTACCTCCCTTTCTTTCAAATCAAGACCCTTTAAGTATATTTCGAAGTTGGATTTTAAATTCTTTAGCCAATTATTTGGTTCCAAAAAACCACATCCCAGCATCCCTTGCTCTGCCATTTTGGCTATGTTATCACTTCAACCTGTAAGGTGAAATATCTGGTAACATAGAAGGAGAAAAAAGGCAAGTCCACAGCAATTGGAAGATTGAAGGGAAAGAGAGGGAATTAAAGGCACAAACTCCAGCCAGGGAATGAATGAATGAACATCAGAAGCAAAACTCAAGGGAAGAAGAGGAGGTGAATCTCCTTTTCTCAAAGTCACCAAGTCAAGATGGGGTGCTTTCATCCAAATGACACTTTCGTCTCACCACTGCACTGCCAGCACTGGCTTATTCAGCACTCCTTCAGAATTTCTGGATAACACTGCATCACACAGCATAGACATGCCCTGAAAGGCCCCTTTGACCTTGGCTTTTGAATCTACACAAAGAAAAGGAAGAGCCATTCCAAAGACTAGCATGAATGGGGGCTAGGGAAGAGGGCTGGAAAGAGGGGGTGAACAATGACCATAAAATTTAAAAGCTTCATCTGTGTGAGACTTGACTAAATAACAAATAAAGAGGTGGAGAAGTGTGGTATTTTCAAAAGTTGTAAGCCTCAAGAATGGAAAATAATTATTTGGAGTGATATATATAACCCACTGTTTGGTGCATGCTGCACATTCCTACGCTGTGAAGGAGGGTACAGTTTGCATGAAGTAATAATTAAGATGACTCCTTTAATTCAAAGCCATGTCTTTGATTTAAAATGGTCCAGATCATTTCAAAATAACAAGGTGCATCGGTGGTTGTTACAATATAGAGTGAGTGGGCCAAGAGTCACAAACCAGTGCTACTTCCATTTTCAGTTCTGCTGCAAGGTTTAGCAGTGCATGAAGTTACCCCAGCAGCTTGAGGTCCATGCTTGTTCAAGGAAAGTCATCTCAGTCCAGCTGCAAATTTAAGTTCAATAGCAACAGCTTAGATTCAGGTTTGGTTTGAAGAACCACCTAGTTTCAACCTGCTTCTGGGACTGTAATCAGGCTGATTCCCTGGCCAGATGAAATTAAATAAAACCAGGAGGCAGGAAGATAGTTTGCCTATAAGAGCTGTCCCAGTGGTAAGCATGCTAAACTGAAGAGGCGTCTCTTCAAGAGAAGTACTGTGAAAGTCCCGTTACTAGGGATATTTAAAGCTTCAGTAAAAACAACATTGAAGTGAGCGACTTGCTTTCATTGGGAGATAGACTGGGTTTTCTCTCTATTCATATGTTCCACATATAGTGGTAGCCTCGCCTTTTGTTAGCCAACTTTCATGCTGGAGGGAAAAAAGCCAAATTTTATAAAGATTTTTTAGGTTCCTCATTTGAATAGGCATTCCTGAAAATTCCACTGGTGGCCCACTTGCATTTTTAGTCTCCTCAGTAGCTTTGCAGTTCTGGTCTTGTTTGGCCTCACTTTCAGTCATCTATGGCTTAATGACACAAGATAGTGCTGTGCAACACTACAGTCAAACTCCTTTTCTAAATGATTTAGACATAGTCATGAATCTCCTTGGAGGAGTACCCATTTTTCAGTATAGGGCCATTTATGTTAATTTACCTTGGATTTCAGTTAATCCTGAATTATTAATAACAGAAAAGCAGAGCCTAGCTTATTTTGACCTACGTCAGTCTGTATGCCACAGGTTGAAGTAAGTGGCTTTACACTCATGATTTTCCAAAGCCATGATGCCACTTACTCTTGCAGAGAAAGTCTTCAGAATATTCCAGTCCAGGAATCCTCTAATTCCTTCAGTGCCTTTAATGACTACTCAGTTGCTCATCCTCCATGACACCGAATACACATGACATTAGCACCTGTTGCCCTCCTGCTAGGCAAAGAAATATGCATGGGTACTCTGCATTTATTCCCTGTGATTTCTATTTTTCTTCCCACACCTGCACAGCTGAGCTTACAACACTGAAGATACCTGACTTCACAGTAGGAAACATAAGAAGAATGGTCTCAATAATTTCCCTGGTTTTACCATTCTTATTAAAAAAAAAAAAAAAAGTGTTTTCTGTAAGTTGTGTGGTGTACATCAACTGGAATATTTGGGTGGGAGCAAGGGTAGCAAGATTTTTAACGTGCACAAAGAATGGTCTGTATAGCCCCTAGGTCAATGTTAATTATTACTGAGCTTCAGAGTCATCAAAAATGCAAACACAACAGTTAAATCCCAGCACAGCTTAGTGCTGAAGACCGTAACTCTTCAATAAAATGAAATCTCATCTGCTTGTCTGTCAAAAAGAAAAATGTCATCACAGAAAGCAGTCAACCTATCAGTTATTATTCTCAGTGTAGTTATAGTCTGCCATGGGGGAATGTGATACTTTACAAGCCAAACGAAATATGAGATAGGATGACCCAGGAGGCCCCTTCCTTCTTCTCCAGGGACCCTTCAATATGTGCTGTTGGGTATACGCAGCAGTCCCTTCCACTGTAGCACAGGTTCAGCAAAGCAAGCTTTGCGAATCAGTGGCAACCAGGAGTTCAGTATGGGCCACTTTACGCTGCTTCTCAGGCCAGCTCCATCGTTTACTCTGAGTCGTACAGTGCCATGACAAGTTGCTGTCAGCATCCAAACTCAGAACCTTACAGTACCACATGGGGGGATGTCTATATTGCTCCACGCTGCGGGCTGTGATGGGACTGGGACAGAGACAAACACTAAGGTGTGAGTCCTACATGCTAACTTCAAGGCATGACTGGAGAAGAGTCCATCCCAGTGCTGTTTCATTCCTCTCCTGGCTTCTTCAGTGATATGTTGTCATTCCCCCAGCACTGCAATGCTAAATGTGAGAGCTGCTCAGTGATACCAGTATGATGGCATGACAGTATTTTGGTGTGAGTCACAATTTACTGAGCCTTCTTTGGACCGTGCGGCCCTGCTCTGCACCTGCCCACAACACCCCTCATTCAAGCCGGTGTGAGGATAATGACCTGGCTGCTCCAGCACTGGGAAGGTGGGTGAGCAGGGATAAGTTCATTGTCCTTCCTTCCTGTCCCTTCAGCTGACTGGACTTCTCTCCAGCAAAACAGCTGAGTTTGCCCTTGTGGCCAGGAAGGCCAATGGTATCCTGGGGTGTATTAGAAAGGGTGTGGCTAGTAGGTCGAGAGAGGTTCTCCTTCCCCTCTACTCTGCCCTGGTGAGACCACATCTGGAGTGTTGTGCCCAGTTCTGGGCCCCTCAGCTCAAGAAGGACACAGAACTGCTTGAGAGAGTCCAACGCAGAGCCACAGAGATGATTAAGGGAGTGGAACATCTCCCTTATGAGGAAAGGCTGAGGGAGCTGGGGCTCTTTAGCTTGGAGAAAAGGAGACTGAAGGGTGACCTCATCAATGTTTATAAATACGTAAAGGGTGAGTGTTGGGAGGATGGAGCCAGGCTCTTCTCGATGGCACCCAGTGGCAGGACAAGGGGTAATGGGTGTAAACTAGAACACGGGAGATTTCACTTGAATATTAGGAGGAACTTCTTTCCAGTGAGGGTGACAGAGCAGTGGAACAGGCTGCCCAGGGGGGTCATGGAGTCTCCTTCTCTGGAGACCTTTAAAACCCGCCCAGACGAGTTCCTGTGTAACTTGGTCTAGGTGGTCCTGCTCCAGCAGGGGGATTGGACTAGATGATCTTTCGACGTCCCTTCCAATCCCTAACAATCTGTGATTCTGTGAGTTGAGCTGAACCAGTGTACATGTGGGAAGGTACACTGGGGTATCCTGGACTCAGACAGAAAATGGACAAGAGGAAAAAAAGCTGACGAAGGCCTTCCTATGCCCTTATTTGGCACTGCAGTGTCAGCTATGGGGTGAAGTTTCCAGGGATAAAGAGCCTCCAACAGATCAGATCTGCCCTAGCCTTAAGCCTTTAAGGGAAAGGCATTAAGAATTTCTAACTATGGCCATGCTTTGCTCACAGGCATCTGCTGACCAGGCCATGCATTGATCAGAACCATAGCAGCAGATTCCACAAACCACAGAGATGGTTAAAGGACGTGGGAGGAGTATTTCTGTTGGTGGAGTAAGCTGACAGGACACTTTCACTTATGCAGAACTGTACATGGGGGAGTTAGAACAGCAAAGATCTATCAGGAATTAAATTGGCAGGAAAACTGTAAACATCCACCTGCCTTAATGCTCAAAAAAGCATCCCTCCTTGCCTTAGCTTCATTTAGATTAGCCACAAGATAAACACTGAAAGCCCATATCCCTCAGTCTGTCAGGCAGGCATGGCATACGCACAGAACTGTTCCCTTGCAGTGGGATCCTCAAGACAAAATTCACTGCCTCCTATTGAAGTGGAGGAGCTCCACAGTCCAAAATGCAGAGCATAGAGCTTGGGCAGCCAATGGGTCAGTAGTTCTGTCTCACTATGGCCAAAATCTTGTTACAGTTCCCTTTAAGTAGAATCTTGCTAGAAGTAGAAGATGGACCCACAGTGATTTTGATGCAATCCAGCATCAAAACTGTACGAATTGCAGGTAGGGAGTGCAAGATTCTTGCAAGCTATAAAGTGCTCTATTTGGTCAATAAAATCATCAGTCCTGGAGAAGGGAAATTCGTAGTTAAGATTCCCATAGCTCTGATTATCATCACCTCTCTCTAGTAGCATCAGAGCTGCACTTTGCTTGGCATGTGCATTAAAAAAGAGTTCTCCTACATTGCCAGAGCCACACGATGCCCAGCCTTCATAATAGTACCCTAGTACAGCAATTATTATTTCTTTTCCAAGACGCCACTGTCAGCCAAAGGATTTCACCCTGCAGGGCAGGAAACACAGATGGAATTTTATTAAGAGTCCAGGACTGTGCAGGCGGGGATCCAAACCTGCTGCCCCATCCATGGAAATAGCATTGCAGCAAAAGGCCCTGTTTGAGCTCAGCTCAACAGGATACAGAGCGGTGTTTCTGGAATACGTTCTTCTGGAGGTTTAGAAGCTGCTCCAAGCATAACGGTGAATTTTATTACTGTGTAAATCTAGGGGATTAGCTCCTTCCCCAAGTGATTCTGGTGGCAAGGAGAAAAAGAGAAGCTTTCTGGAGAGGGGCAGCCTAATCTCTCCAGGCTGTTCTACAGCCCCTCTCACTACCTGAGAGAACCGTATTACACAACACAAGTGGCATATACCACGCATGCCTGGCACTGCAATGTGCTGGAGAAGCCAGTCATCTTTCATGCCTACTGCAGCCCCTTCTCTGCCCTACAACCTGCACCCACAATTCATCCAGCTTGTCCCGTTCTCCTGCTGTAGTTGCCACCCACAGATGCCAGTCCCCTCTACCCAGCAGATGAGGCACAACCTGACATAATCAGAGTCCAGGCAGAGCTTCTCAGACTGAAGAAGGCAGCGTGAAACAGCAAGGGAAATGACATGGACCCGCAGTCAAGCGCACAGGGAGCTTTATGCCTACTCAGGTAATGGCACAGGAGATGCAGTGCTCAGCGGAGGTGAAAAGGTCTCCTTCAGCTCGAGGGTGAAACGAGGAAAAAGGCATTTGTTTACCGCCCACATTAGAGAAGACAAGTACGCTGATCTTGATGGTCTTCTCATGTGTGTTCATCTTGGTTGGGTCAAGTTAAAATTTCCTTTAATAGTGTACACTATAAAATGTGAAGCGTAATTCTTCCTCATTACCCTAATTTATTCAGCCAGAGAGGAGGAAAAAGAAGTTCATTCTCTGTTTGTTATGAAAGCTAAGCTCAAATATGAACAATGTTCCACAGTAAATGACGGAGAGTTTGACAATCTTATCTGTATCGTATGATCATATATTGAAAGGTTCTATTGTTAAGAATAGATACAAAAGAATACAATTTCAACTGCTTCAGGAAATGTAATTCTGAGCTTCCTCATGTGAGAGTTCTTTCCAAGTCAGGGATCTGTGTTTTCTCAGCATAGCTTTTTGCATGCTATTTCCTTGGGTACTTTCTAAAATGGAAATATGTCTTTGTTATGTTAGAAAAGAAAACTATATATGTGTAGCTTTGTCCAGCTTTCTCAAAGTTAATCACAGTACAAAGAGAAGACTGGCATGGCCCTTCTGTTCAAGAACAGTCCTGAGTTCTGCCTGAAACTTTAAATGTCATTAATTTCCTTCTGAAGGATAAAAGCTAAAAAAACCCACAAAGATCAGAGAAAACAAAACACTGAGTCCTCAGGCAACACCAAACACAAAGACGTAACAACCCAACAGTGTCAGGTAATCTCCATATTACATATGACACATGCTAGACCACCCCAGCTTAGCTGTTAGCCACTCGTGTAGGACAGAGAGCAGCACCATCATTTTCGGTCTTGCATTAAGCTCAATAGTTACCAAGCCAAGGCTTGAGGCACTGTGATGCCTTCAAGGTCTTCCAGCATTTCCTGCAACCACTGGGAATTAATAGGCTAAAGCTGAACCCAACAGGGAGAGGAAAGTTGCTGAAACACAGTGCTCATTTAGTATTGTTGCTTGGAAGCCAGCGAAGGCTATTAATTCTTAGATCTTTGGTGAATACTGCCTCTTTTGTATGTTTAGTCATCCAAGAAGTCAAAATGATCTCCCAAGAGATGTTGAGCTACTGTGTCTGACTTAATTTTGATCATACTGTGCCCACTGAAGATACGACTTTGCTGCATCTGCCTTTTTACCATCTCGTCAAACTCCTGCAGGCTCTTATTAGATCTCCTTCACACATAGTCCAACCTCACTGGCCTGAAATTTATGTTATTTCCCAAGACATCTACAGGTCTTTTCTGTGTAAGTACACTGGTGTCATATCCCAGGAAAATTGGAGGATGGTTTTGTACTTTGAAAACGTAAGTCATGCTCAGCATTAAAGCACAGCTCTATTCCTCTGCACACACACACACAAATAAAATTAGGAGGCATCTGTTTTACCTTCATTGAGCTTAAAAGTGATCTTAAATCCTGTCTTACTGTCATTTCCTCCAACTTTCTATTGTACAGATTTTCTGCCTGTCTAGAAGCAGTGAGGTCATCTGCATATCAAAGTTGTTTGTGCTGGACATATCATTTCACCTAATCCTGAGAATTTCACAACCGTTCTTACAAAGATACTATTAAAAGCGTAAGAGATGAAAAATCTCTGTCCTTTTCTGCAGTGTTAATAAGTGGAACAGAAATTCTATTGTTTACTCATACTCTGCTTTTTGAACCACAGAAGGAAAATTGCCCTAGTTTAATAACTTTACTGAAGATTAAAAATTCTTCCATTATATTCAGTGCAATCTTGTGTTTTTGTAAGATCTATTGAAGCATTCTATTCATACTCTCATGTCTTTTTATTATTATTATTACTCTATGGTAAATTATTTACTTTGCTGTGAATTCTGTCTTTCTAGGATCCTTATTCCTTTTTTCTAGGGGTTAAATTTATAGAAGGACCAAAGCTAGGATTCCTCTGATGGCCAAAAAGATGTCTTGATAAACATTAGTTTACAAGTCTTTTTCAAATTTGGATGCAGAATCACTGTCAGGTTTTGAAATTTCTTCACAACATCCTATTGAACATGACCCATTTGTACTATGCTTGACTTTGAGCACTTTTCTTTCTCTCCTCCATCACCCAGTCAGGGACCTAATAGGCTCTGTTGCTTTCTTTTGGTCTCCATGTCGAACTGCTCTTAAATAAAGCTTAAAGTAAAGCAACACCACCTCCTAAGACAAGTGGACGTTTTCATAGACTTCAGTAAACAATTCTTTAATAGTGACATGTACAAAGCTGAGCATCAAACAACCGTTTCTTATATATATACTTATGCCCTGGTAATGGTATCTTCTATTTTTTCTAAGGCGCAGTCTAGAGTTCATATTACTTAAAAGCTATATATTTTTGCTGCAGCGTTTAGAAAGCGTTCACTTCTTTCTTTTATAATTTCAAATAGTTCGAAGTCTGTTTTTCACTGCAGTGAGATATTTACTGCTCCTAACACGCTTCGGGACCTTGATAAATTTGCTTCTATTTTTCAATTACCACCTTCCTAAAGGAGAAAAAAAAAAATCCTCACCTGTGTTTCTTTAAGTCCCTTTGAAATACATAATAGTTCATCTTTGTTATTAGTCACTGCTAAACATATCCATGGTTAAGGTAATTAACATTACTGTGTGTGATGGAATCACTTTTTGAAATGTCTCAAATCTGATTCTTTTGAAGTCACATGAGGCAAACCTTCTTTTTCTTGCTCCACAACACTGTGGCACCCGGTATCCCCAAATCTACCACGTGTTCTTAAAATTTCCTCTCTACTATATTTTCTGTAAACTCTCCCTGACACAGCCATCTCCTTGAACTTACCTGGTCCCCTCATTTGACTGTTGCAGCTCCCAGTAGCCATACAGGATGAAACAGAACTTGCCATGGCTCTTTCAGAACTAAGTGTCTGATGATTACTCAGTCACTCTACCTCAGAAAGTATGAGAGCTGCAAACTCTTAGAGGCTGGAAGAGTGTCTGGGGGAAGCTATTTCTTTTATTGCTGCTCTGTGTCCCTGCGTTTCGCTCCTAACTAAAAGGAGTGGACTGGATGGATCTTTGGTCTACTCAAGGATGGGCTTTTTCAAGCTGCCAAACAGCCTGGGTAATGTCTGAGTTTCCATGCCTTTCTTTCACTGATTTGAATCTTTCTCTGTCCTCTACCCAGCGATGATATTCATGATACTGTTGGAGATTGAACTATCTTCATGGCTACTGCCTCTTTGTCAAACATGGGTGCGATGAGATAATGAGTTTAAGTCTCCTCATGACAGAGACAGACCGACATTCTGAGCCAGCAGAACCACCAGCGTATTGAGTAGGTTTCTTTACTGACATAGGGCACTTTTAATATAACTTGCTCCACAGGTAGGTTTCCAAACCAATGAATAAAGCATTTCAGAACCATCTGAAGCCACTCCTACAGCAGCTGGCTGCAAACATATTTCTTCTGTAAATTCTGGACTTCCCAGCTGTTGTTGGGCAGCAATATTTAATCAAATGCTGTGGTGTAGGGCTCATTTAGCCAATGACACGTGCGATGCCTGCGGTGCCAAAGAACTGCTTGGAGCTGCAGCAGCGTTAGGGCTAACAACGCTCTTCCAGGCTTTTCTTCTCAGCAGGACGCAGTCAGCACAGCCATGCAAGTAAATTAAAGGCTTATCGTTCTTCATTCAAGCAACAGCACAGCCATTCATCAGAGTCCCCACGTCCTTACAGCAAGACCATAGTAAAATAGTGACTTGAACCGTACTAGGTATTAGGGCTCCACCTTATTTATTGCCCCTGCTCAGTAACTTTGCTGCATGGTTATTCGACAGGTGCCCTTTGTATAAGGAGCATGTGGCAGGGAGATGACTGGAAGACAAGGCGGTAGAAAAGAGCAGCCTAGGAAGCAGTTGTGCAAGGCTTATTATAAAGGGCAGCTAACTGATTCATCAGCGCCCTCCCCAGCAAACCACACCACAGAAATGCTATTTTGAAGTTAGCCTTGTGGAATAAGAGGAATTAGTTGGCAACAGTGTGCATGCTTGAAGTGTGAATATGCAATGTCTTCTCTCCCTAAAGAAAGATGGTTGGGCTTTTTTTTCCCCCCTCCAACTGCATGGTGCATGGTTTCAACTCAATTTATGATATATGCCCCAAGGCCACTTTTGCAGCCAATTCTAATTTAAGAAAATTAGCAGGAGTTTGATTCTCTAGCCTTGGACTGGTATTCTGGCTCTGACTCTTATCCAACACTGGAGGAAGAAAGAAAAGAAACAATGTTATAACCCACCAAAACACAATACTACAATACAAAGACAGAGGTAATAGGGTTACCTCCTTTTCTAAGTCCTGCAAGGAATAAACCAGCAAATCCGCCTGGCTGCAGATTGCCGTGTTAGCGTGCAGTGAGGTTGAAAGAGCATGTGGCAGAAATGGCTGCCTGGCTGCAGTGCACCTATTGCCAGCCCTGTCACTCAGGGCTGTGGAGACAAGATAAAGGTTTATTTTAGTGCCCTGACAGCTGATGGGAACTTGTCATATTGCAGAAGCTGCTGAATCTCAGTCGAGGAAGGAGGGAAAGGGAAGAGAAGCAAAATCAAAAGCAATCGCACACTCAGTGCATGCTTGTCTAATCTCCTGGAGGCAAGAGATAGGGCAAGGTCTCTCGTGTATTCTGTGCATACAGCACCTAGCACAAACGGATGCCAACAAATGCAAGAAGTAGCAAAAGAAAGTGCCTGGACGGAACTTCATTTGATGTTGTACCTGCTTTTCAAATGACACAGGGAAATCTGTTGCTGCTGGGTATGAGGAAAGCTGCTCTGCTGCTCTGGGATTTCCGTGTGACTACTCAAAATGGAGAAGAACCTGAGCTGGCAGGATCTTCCTTGCAATGTTCCTTCGTTCCCACAGCTCCAGAGATGGAAGATGGGAAGAAGGGGAGGAAAAAGAGGGTTTTTTCTTTAGGAAAAATTTGGACACTTTCTGCAAAATCAGTACCAATCTTGGGCTGGAAACAAACACTGTAATGTTTTAATAAAATTTTTCTACAGAGAGCAGATACTTTCTGTTAGTGCATCTAGAAAGTTAAAAAGAAAAAAAAAAGAAAAAAGAAGAAGAAAGTTTTTGAGTTCATCTTCCTCTGTTTAGTCTTAGTCACATGATTTTAGACACAGTCCCTCAACTGTGTCTTCCAACAACATTTTCCTCTACCTTTACTGCTAATTCCAGGTAATCCATCAAATAATAGATCATAAGCTGCGGGCACTGCTGTGTCACTTCCACTCCCAGTAAACATGCAGCCCTTTTCCCCATGGAAGTTAGTAGAAGTGTCTCCTGTACGGTGTTCTGCATCGTAACAAATCACACCTATGGGCTGCTGGTTCCTTGAGGCAGGAAACCTCCTTTAGACAACATTAGATACAACGCCGAGCATACTGCTGGAGCTAGATGGATGTGTCAGCTCCTTTCATCTGTTAATACAAGTGCAAATAAAAAAGAAAATCTGACCTGGATTTCAGCGGCAGTCGGGAATAAACTCAGGATTCAGATCTAACAAGCAAGGCATTTGAGTCAGATTTATGTGCCCGCCTTGAAACATAATGTCCCTGAAAACAGGACCTAGATTCGCTGCTTCTCATTGACATAATGTGTCAATGACACATCTTCATAATGTGCCTCTAGTGTCTGATTGTGCCTCATGTTTCCCTGGCTTCACACAATAAACCACCTTTTGAGCAAGCACTTTGCCATTTGGGAAGCTGAATAAACTCAGTCTGTGCCTGAATCGCTGAAGAAGCGTAGGAAAGAAGGCAAAAGAAACCTGCCAGCATGGCTGGAAGAGAAGCTTATCTTGCCTTGGCTGGGTTCACTTTGGTTTCCCTCTCCAGCTTCTTTCCGTCAATCGCTGTACTAATGCATCCCCAAGGGTTCTGATCCCAGAACAATATGCTGCAAAGATGATTACAGTCTAAAAAAGAAAAGAAAACCCTGTCACCATGGATGTTATGGGTTTCAGCTTTTCATATTTAATCCTTTAATTGGTCTTTCTGGCAAGAAGAATTTGATACTTGGCTTTATTGCTGCATGGATGAGCCCTATTGCAAATCCCATTGGGATGAAGTTCCAGTCATTTGGCAGTAAGAAGATTCTTAGCAACCCCTCAAAAGCCTGCCCAGAGGGTTCCTTGTTGACATCACAGTTTCTATGTGATGTCATAAAGCCTTCTAGGACCTAAAAAAGCAGTAGAACCTCTGGATATTTGAGGAGACTGTGGCTAGCCCTTACTTTGCTATTGTATGTATCAAGAACTATGTGACAGGAGAGTTTAGGGTCTGGCTTGCAGCCAAGATATTGATGAATGCAAAATACAGAATAAGAAGGTTGAACAGGCTGTATGCAAAATAAAACCAAATATTGTAAAGATACTGAGCGTGCTAGACAAGAGGGAGAGAGAGCATTATATTGAGCTATTTGGAGACGTCTAGTCTCAGATACTATTGCTTTATGAATAGCTCTGTAGGCTACCTGTGCACTGTCAGGCAGAACCAAACAAGGGCTAAGCAGTCTGAGCAACAGACTCTTTGGAGGAGACAGTTTTGTTTTATGGGAGTATACAAGTAAGTCGCCTTGGAATCTCCCAGCTAAACATCTCAATAAAATTTAATCTTCCATGCCCCAGGCCAAGAGTGATAGCAGTTTTTTGCATTCCAAATGAGCAGCCCTTGAAGTATGAAAGAGAGAAATTACTTCATTTAGAGTAAAATTAAACATAGGAGCTCTTTTTCACAGTCCTATTTATTAATGACTGATAACTCTTTCTTCTTTAAAGGAAGAAAGACTTCAGTCATTGCGATGGGTGCCCCTCCAAGATAGGTGTGTACTTTCTTCTAAGTTAAGAAGTTCCTGAATACAGACCTGAAGATTTGGCCCTAAAAGCCCTTCTCAAGTCCGTCAATTTTTGCTGATGTAACTAATGAGGCGTCTGGATCTCGTGACCCATCGTCATGCTATGTGTAATGAAAAGAGAGCAGATTAACACCTATGAAACTAAAAATAAAAGCGTCACCTCTGAGGTTGGGCCTGTTGTGCTTATTGCAAGGGGAGGGGTAGGATTGGTAGAGCTGTGCGTCCACGTAGATGTCACCGTGGCACACCCACGCCAACATCTCCACGGAGACACAGCACATTTCTAGCTCCTGCATCACCAACTTGTTGCCAAGGAAACCAGAGGATGCAAAAAAAAAGAAAAAAGAAAAAAGAAAAAAGAAAAAAAAAATCTCAATGACATTCAGTTTTGAAACAGCCAAGAAACCCCTGAAAGGGATTTTAAAAGTGCCTGAGAAGGAAATGGAAATTGGGCTTCTAATTACAGATTCTCAACCAACTCCTTTTTATTCCCTGGTTATTCTGTCTGCTCACGTCACTGTCTTCCTGCCATTCTCTATCTACAGAGGTATGAATGCCAGACATTAGTGAAAAGAGAATCAGAAAGAGCTTTCCTGGAGTGAAGGAGAGGAGGGAGGGAGAGCGGGGGAGGTTACTCGGCACAAGCAACACTGGAGTTTCCATAACTCGGAGAAAGATGGTGGACAGAATTTGCAGAAAGGGAAACGTGTGAAAGGCAGAGTGAGAAGGAAGGTTTCTGTGAGAAGGGGATATGTGCAGTTGGCAGGTGTGGGTGTACACGTGCATATCTACACCCAAATGCGTGTGTATTTTTATATGTGCAGCTGAGAAGGTACATGTGTATACAAAGGTATATTTAAATCCACACCAGTCAGTCAAAACCTGAGTTGTGTACTCCCCCCAAAATCATTAAGTTGACTTAGAAATCAAGTAACTAAACAAACAAACAAAAAGGTTGTGGGGGTCTTGGGTTTGGGATTTTTTGTGGGTTTTTTTTTCTTCTTTTTCTTTCATTTTGTTGAGTTTTTTTGTTTCATTTGTTTCACCATTATGCTGCTACATTTACAAGCTTTCTCCACAACCAGAAAAGCTACAAATTTGCATCCCTTTTTAAACAACTGCCAGTATTTTCATTCACCTGACTCTAGGAGCTGTGGCTTTGCAGGAAAGTAGCAAATCTGAGGACAATCACAAGAAGGTGCTGAGAGTTGGCAAGCCTGGCAGTGCCCAGAAACACGAGAGCACACAAGAGAACCAGCAGACGCACCTGCTGCAAAGTGCATGAGTGAGTACAAAGGGAAGGAGTCATTGGGAGTTTCTGTGCAGAGACACGTGGCTACCAAGATAAGCTGTATAGGTGTTGTCAAAGCACAGCAGAGAGATTCCACCAGTACTGAATGTGGTCCAGAATTAGGCACACTAGCTATCTTGGAGAATGAGCATAGAGGAGATTAACTGTTTGAGTGAGTATCTGCATATCATCTTACTTGAGCGTGGGAGACAGGAAGGTTTAATCACATGATAGTGCACAGCAGCGCAGATGTTTAATGGCTATCCTGCACGGCTAGCTGTATGGCTTGTGTTTGGGTTAGTGCTGAAACAGATGAAAGAGTTCTGTCTTCACTTTCTTCTCTTCAGTATTCACAGAGTCTCACCCTTCTTCACACTTCATGCCTGTCATCGAGCTTGCAGCCAGAGGTGAGATGGCTATAGGCCAAAAAGGCAAACTTACAGACAGAAGTTAGCTGTTGCTGAATCACAATGAGGACCTTATAGAATGATATCAAGGGATGCCCATTAATACTAAAGAAGTTCATCCAGGCTGAACAGTCACAGAATTCATTATTTATGGTTGTTGATAGTAAAAGGCTGCCATCAGTAAGATTTGGACTCCATCCCAATTAAAAGAGAAGAATCAGTGCTGGCCAAACATGAATATCTCTTTGTGTCCCCTACCACCTTCTCCCTGTACATGGGCACATGCCTTTGCAAGACTGAAAAGTCTCTACCCAGTTTGAGGCAGATTTTCTTCCCCGTGATAGAAGGAGACATGAAGGAAGATAGCAAGTGCTTTTTTCCAAACCTGTCTGGTGACAGTCTTGCGAGTCCAACAGCTTCTCCTAAGGTTGCCATGACATGGAAATGATGGGCATGTGAATTACAGTTGTGGAGAACACCAGCCTACATGCAGATGCTGCATTTAGATTAGCAGAAGCAAGTTCTGGCCATCCAGTTCTCCCCTGTTTACAACATGAGATGATTTTTGAGTATCCAGTTACCTTAGGGACTGCAAGCAGGAGAGGAAAGGGAGACAACCTCTCAAGTGTATGCAGCAATATGAAAACACAGGAACATAAGCAGCCTAAATCACTTAAACAATGAATGATCAGATTAAGACATTTTAAGCAGCTGTCAGTGGCCCAGTTCAACTTTGTTCCTCAGTAAGGTGACAATAGCTAATGTGACTAAACTGAAGGCCATGGAAAGTGGCCTCTGCTTTGTGTGTCTCAGTGCCACGCTTCCTTGTAGACATAGCCCTTGTTTATGGACATACAACATGGGCACATCAGAAGGGACCAGCTCACCCCAGTAGAGCTGTAAAGACAGGGGGTGCCTGGTGCTGAGAGCTAACTATGGGCAA
>WEIS01083059.1:1199-18114 GCA_013389965.1 Todus mexicanus
TGTGAGTCTCTTTGATAAACTCTGAAAAATGTATTTAGAATCAGTTAAGATGTTAAAATTGTACAAATGTCTAAAAGAGAAAATTTTTTTCCCACTAAGTTTACTTGCAAATGGTGAATTCTCCATTTCCCTGTTCCACTGTATGTGATGTGTGGCATCATCACAGCCAGCTCATGGAGCTGTCAGCAGAAGTCTGTTGAGGCTCCTTTTATGATGTTGAGGTAACGGCAGAGGGAATATCTATGTAAGTTCAGCTGCTGTAGGTAAAACAAAGAAAGCTTGCTTTAAATGTTATTTTGTTTGAAATGAACCAACAACAGGAAGGAAATTATGGGCAAATGTCTCTAGAATCCAGCCTAGCTCTGCTTAGTACATTATGAGGAACAATTACATCCCATTAGTGAATATGACAATGGGAGCTGAAATTCCTGAATCTTTGACTTTGATGTAGACTTGTTGAAGGCTATAATGAGACAATTTTTCTGTTGTTTTCATATTTGTAAAATAAGGAAAGGAAGCTGCATGAATGCAAGAACACAATATGTGTTTCGTAAGTGCTAGACAGTAAAGTACTGTGTGATTAAAAATTAATACCACAGCTGTGATAAAACCTACCAGTGGTCTCCACTGAAAAAAAGTATTTGTTCCTTCCTGAGCCAAGGAAGACTGGATGAACATATCATGTATGTCTTGCCAAATTTTTCTAACTTGTTTTCAGGAATTAAAGTGATAGAGATCTCTGAGTTTCCTTAGGCAATTTTTCACAAGTGCTTCACAGTACCTGCCATCTAACCTGAACCTCATTTGCTTCAGTATAAAACCTTTTACTTCTGTTTCCCTGTACTATGAACTTGCTAAGCAGATTATATTTTTTTAAAAGATTTCATCAACCTTTTACAGAGAAAATAATTTTATTTTGTAGATTAGTTAGAAATTTCAAGCACTGCTTATATTAGTTATGGCTATCACACTTCCACCTGTTTTGTCAATTTGAACAATCTTTGGTAAAACATTCTTTGTTAAATCTTTGCATTTTGTTTCCTCTGTATGATTGAGTAATACAGGTTTCAAAATATATTTTCTTTCTTATTAAGCTTAGTATTGCTAGGATAAGATAAATGCTTATACAAAAATATCAGTGATCTATTTTGTGTGGGAAGTGATGTGTGTTACTTGACCAATCCAATAGAAAGGTGTTCATAATCATGGACCAAATTCCCAAATATTCTTTACACTTCATTTCAGACATTCAGCATTACACACATTGTGAAATACTGTGGTTTTGAGGAGAGGATTTCTGAGAGCATCTCAGTCACTGATAGCATTCAGGCTCAGGAATTCAATATTGACCCAGTCAATATGCGTGTGCTGAATTACTTTACAATCACCAGCAGAAATTCCAACTGTTCCTCCTTTGTGGTGGGAATGATAATATTCAGAATGAAAATATTGCTGTAATCAGAACTGGACTTTTTTTTTTTTAAAAAGAAAAAAAGAAGAAAAAAGAAAAAAGAAAAAAAGAATGGCTCATTTAATTCCCCATTCTAAGGACTGAAACCTGTGTTCTTTCGCTCTGACTCTGGAGATTCCCAGTACAACTCGACAAAGACTTTCTTTGAATTTTACTGAAAGTACGGAGCTGTCTTGTTTGCAGTTTAACTCTTGAGGAGGCACATGGTGGGGGTAAGCAAACAAGGTTGTAAGGATTGACTTAGACAGAGGTTCCTCCAGACGTGCCACTGCTTTTCCCTCAGAGATAAAAACCAAGAGATTACAGATCAACAGTGAACTTCCTTAAGGTGAGGCCCATGGTCTAATGACTCCTTTTGTCTTACAAGGCTGAGGGTGTGTTTGGGAAGGGAAGCTATTAAGACAGCTGAGGTTTGGTGATATATTGTATTTGGTGCTCATGGGACAAAGGGATCCTCTGATTCCTTCTTACTTTTATGCCCTTACTTGCTTGGAGGGGCAGTGCTGCCAACTCTTTAAAGGACCAGATGTACTTAAACCCCCTTGCAAATGGTTTTGTTTCTGTTGCTGCTGCATCTTAAAAGCTGGATCCATTCTGACGTCTCCAAGGCTCAGGGGAGTTGTGTCTCAGTGGTCAGGAGCTCAGGCAGATGCTGAGTAAAGGAGTAGGTTCCCTAAATGATGTGACTGCCTGAGGCAGTGGGCTACAGAGATGAAGGGGAATGAGGAAATGGTGGTTGATGACTGCTTGTGGTGTTCTTGCTGAAGAACGTGTATTCGAGGAGTATCTACTCACTGATGCTGGTGTTGCTGCAGAGGGAAGACCCAGGGGGACTGGGGCACTAATGAAGAAGTGATCACTGGTGCCTGTCTTTAGTAGGGCAGCGGGATCCACGGGTCCAATCTATTGGACCCTCTTGGTTGTACCTCCCTTCTCCCTGTGGTACAAGGAGTACTTTCCTGAAAGTCTCTTCCCTGGTTTTGCCAGTGCTGCTGGAAATGCAGGAGTGTAGGAAGGGGTAGCATGAGGTGTGACCAAGGGAAGGAAGGAGGTTGTTACTGGAGGAATTAAATGCTTTCATTAGTGAAGATCGGCAGGAAGGTGAGAAGGAAGAGAGGGAGGGAGTCAGGGCGTCCAATAGCTGTGGGAGGGTAAGGAGAGCCTAATTACAGCACAAAGGTTTTCTGGCCATAAGGGTAGGGGAGGACTGTTCCTATGCTGTAGTAAAGAGGAATGTTTTGATGGATGATTGGGCTGGCAAACAGTGGGGAGACATGGAGTTCTCTGTCCTTGCTATTCACCACTGCTGCTAAACTTCCTTTCCCCTTCCTGAATATTCACTGAGATTGCCTTGACTCCCATCCCATACAGCCCTACTGATATTTCCCAAAGCCATTCTGTGGTGCAGATGCTTGTGAGGAGCTTCCAGCAACTCCAGACCGGTCGTTCCTCTGTTTGCCAGGAAAACACACACGTATCTTTGCAGCACAAGTGGAAAATGAAGGGAAATGCTCCTGCTCCATGTGAAGGAGCTGTGTAATTTGGCTTGGTCCCCATACTCTGGGACTCCTCTTGAATCAGCTTGGTGTCTTCAGACAGGTCTTGGGAGGTGCAACGGGGCAGGATTGGGGCCAGGTTGGAAGCATCCTTCAGGAGCCTGGGAAGTGGGCCTGCTCAGCATGCTCTGTGCTGGACTTGAGAGTGCAGCAGCCCCTTTGAATACATCTCCTAGGGCAAGATCTCACTAATATATCCTAACTAACTGCCAGGCTCTACTGAAAGATGGGGAAACACGCTACTGAGGAAAAAGTTGTGATGGATGCAGCTCGTTTGTTATCAGTATTGGATTGTTTGGTGCTGGTGTTGTAGAGCGAAGAATCCACAGGGAAGGATAACTATGTATTTTGATTTAATCCTACGACCTGGATCTCAACCCACATTATACTCTTGCAACTTTTTTCACACCTGTTGAGAATTGGGAGGGTTTATTGTTTCAAGAAAATACGCGGGTTATCCTTGGGCTAAGCACTTGAGGCAAACACGTCCTGTGTGTGCTAACGCAGTGAGATGCAACAATGTTTGTATTAGCGTGAAACTTCATGGCTTGGGCACTCCAGGAAGCAGAGCTACACTAACAGTTCTCTGGGGTGTAGCTAGCAGATAAAATCAAGTCTTGTAGTGCATGCTAATGCATCCAGACACTGGCTGTCCAGTTCAGTGCCTGCTCAAGTGTATCTGGATAACACTGCATCATGCCAGGGAAGTATCCCTGTTCTTTTGCAAGGAAGATATTTGAAGAAAAAAGAGGGTTAATAGGTGGTTGAAAAAAATCTTACAGAAAATTTTGGATGAGAATAGAGAAATGGAGACATAATTGGTAAGCAAAGAAAAGATACAGAAAAGTTATGAAAGTATTTGGGGCATAGATTAATGTGGAGACTGAAACTCACAAAAGGAGGGAAGAAGTGTTCTTCAGATGTCATACAACGTAGACTACATGAAGCAAAACAGGACATATAAGTGATTTCTAGGGTAATGTACACATTACACCATATCTTAGATTGCTGGAATGGTGTTTGTAGGCCAGCTGCTTTTGTCTCATGGGATCTTTTTGTCAGCCCGTATTTGAGGTTACTTCTGTGTATACTGTCTATGAACAGGTGACAGCCATCATCCTCATGTTCCATGTAGACTGAAGTGGGCTAAAAGATATTCCCCTCTAGTAATTCTGAATTTATTCACAAAATAAACATGAAATGAAACAAGAAATCCAGACCAGACTTGTCTTCAGTTCACATAACTCTCTTCCAAATATAGCTGAACATGCAGATTAGACTAACACTCACTTTCCTATTCTTTTTTCCAAGCAATTTGTAACGTAATAAAAAAAGCGCAACTTTTTAATCAGGATTATCACATGCTCTCTCGTTAGGCTTTTGGACAAATGCTTTCAACTAGTGCAATATAATTTAGACAGATACTGCCTACAATAATAAAAAATCCTTAACAAAAATGGTGTTTACTCTAAGCACACAGTATGCCCACCCATCTCGAAGAGGAATTAGCTATTAGACAAGACGGCTAAAAGATGAATAATGGTTCAGGAATGCTGAGAAAAAAGTCAAATACATTCATAACCATTCTTCAGTCTTCTCCAAGAGCAAAATGATACCCTGTGAATGCATGTTTGTCTAATCTTCTTTAGTAATAATAATCCTCAATCCAGGCATTCTTTCTCTTAGGCATATGATATATCAGGCTTTTGTTTTCAGCAGCAGAGTCCCTAGTGGAGGGACTGTGTTGCTGTCAGTGCTAATACAGACATCCAAAACTACAGAATATGAGCAAAGCTTTTTTGAAATAGTTGGAGACAAATGCTGATAAGCACTGTCAATCATGTTCCTATCTTTAGTTCTTTGTATGAGATGCTCTTTCTTTTTGGAAAATTATTATGTAGGTTAGAAATGTGTATTTGAGTGTAGAGAGGTCTGATAATTATTACTTGAGGTGAAGGTACAACTAAGCTATATTGAGTTTCTGTAAGCAGAATTTTATGTACCTTCCAAAATATCTTTCTTCTTATGACTCTTTATCTCTTTATCTATACCTGTGAACAGCACGCTAAACTGTCCTTATTATGAAAGAACACAGGAACACTTTCCCCCCTTCATTGTTAGGAGTAGAATGAAATAGTTCCCTTGGTTCCGTTTAGATTGCTTAGTGAAGTTTTACCATTTTGCCCTGGCTAATCATACTTTTCCTCTTATTTTAAGATGAGAAACTGCTGTTGTTTTGGTACAAGCAGGATTTACTTGATTATTTTTTTTTTCCCCCTTGAATAGCTTGCAGCTTGGGGGTTTGTGCAGAGCCTGAGGAAAAAGGCTGAGTGGGTAAGGAAAACATAGGTCAACATTTTATGTTCCTAAAGAGCAAATTAATCACAGTTACAATTAAATATGCAGTGACTTTTGCAAAGATGTACAGTAGAGGTGAATAGAACCTAACTCATTCTCAGCAGACCTGTTCTACATGAAATGTGGATGCTAAAAGAGAGTAAGACTTCTTTTTCCTTTTGGTGTCCCTCAAGACCCCTTGTTAAAGTCTACCCCAGCATACTATGGGCCTGATTCCGATGTGCTTATGTGAAATTGATTGTTATACTCTCTCAGTGAAAAAGGAACTTGAAAAGCAAATGTAAATAACTTATGCCAATATTAAGTGATGTTGTGATGCCAAAGTAGTGTAAGGAGGCCTCAATGTAAATGAAAATCAGACTTGGTATGTTTATGTGAATTACACATCTGCAAAATATCTATAATATAGAACATAGCAGTTGTTTAATTTTTACCTAATTAGAGAGGCTTGAAAACATCTGGTAGTTGACACCAATCCATTTTTTCCATTGTATCCTTTCTTGGTAAGTTGGGAATGGAATACAATATATCCCATGAGATACTCTTTAGTTTATGACAGGTGTGCATTTCCTAGCTGGTCATTGCATGACACTATTTGTTTCCCACAGATACAGCTGGAAATACATTTATTTGTCAGCGAGGAATTGCGAGGGAAAGGAAAACTGGTTTAGGAGGAAACTAAAGGAGGATGTAGATATGTAATGTTTGCACAGGAAGCTCAATGTGGCATTTCATAACTTTCACAGGCATTTGCTTCATCAACCAAAATATCATAAATTTAATAAAGAGGATTGATGCATAATTTCCAACACCAGTGTAAAAAATAAAATGAAATATATGTTGTCAAACTATAATCACCCCCCTAGCGTATGTAACTATTTTTATTTAAGCTGGAAGTGAGTTACTCTGCCACTTGGAGCAAGGGAAGCAGTGAAGTTAGCCAACTGGTGGCCAAGGAGTGGTTTGGGCTTTGTGTGGGGTCCGTGGACAAGGACCAGGAAATTGAGCTTTCTCCTCCATCCTCTTCCTAGGGGATGTGGGAGCCACTGGGACTGCATGAGAGAGACTGGCAGAAGAGCTTAACTCAGCATGGAGACTCTCATCTTCTGATTAAAGAAAGAGCAGCTCCAGCAGTGTTCTCCCAGAGAGTGCTTTGCTTTAGCGATAGCATCGGTCTGGCACTTAGTCTAGACTAGTAAACTCAACAGGGCCAGAACATTACCTAGCCCTGAGGCCAATATATGTGGAGCAGTTCATAGCTATGCTATTAAACTCTTACCCTACAAAACAGACCACCTATTAACAACGGACCCAAGTTAACTTCCAAATTGTGCCTGGAAGTAGTTTGAAAGTGTTCCCTGTAGCACAAGTCAAATCCATACCAGAAGTGAATGACACACAGAGCCAAATTATAGGGCCTGGGAGCATCCCCTTGTGTCATTTATTGGTATAGGCATAGTCCAAATGTTCCTGTTTCAAATTTGACTTGGAATTTCCCTAGAAAAGCATATGAGGACAAATACAAACCTCTGAAAATTCCTAGTTTACTTAAACTTCGTGGCATAAAAAAGGCAATTTCTCTAGTCCATGACTTTTTCTCCTGTAACACCTCAAAAAAATGTGTAGGGTGTGTGTGTTTTAATCCCATATGAGTACCTCATGAAGCCTAGGCCTTCAGATGCAGGTGGTGTGATCCTACTGCTGTGTAGCCCAGGTTCTCTCCTTGCCCTCAAGCAAAAGGAACTATGTTTAGTATTTTTACCCTCAGATACATGAAGGAAGATGATTGTTTTTCTTTATTGGATTTGGCACCAAAAGGAATCATCTGTAAAAGCTGTGTAATTGGGAAGAGATTTTTTCTCCCCCCAATACGGAATATAGAAGAACATTCACTTATGGTGGAAACACACCCAGTTCAAATGCTGCTAGATACAGAGAAGTGAGATTGGTGTGGGGTTTTTAGAATTATTTTTCTCTGAACTGTTCATGTTTTCTTTCTTTCTTTCTTTTTTTTTTTTTCAAATGTAAGCTTCTGTCATTACTCTAAAATTGTTTCTTTCCCTGACCAAACCTTTCTCCCTATTCCCAAAGAGTCAGTGCTTAATCTGATGACATAGTCAAAATGGATTTATGGATTTGTTTACTAACTGAGATTCAGAATAGGAAGAAACAAGTTTGCCTCTGGGAATGGATATGACTGATGCTGTTTTCCGAGAGCTCATTTTTGTCACAATTTTTTAAAATGGATTGCTAATAGAAAATGATTTGTAACTAATGGAAACTGATGGTAAAAAGCTATGTTCTTATATAAGTTCTGAAAATGGCAGCTTGGCATTTCTAAACCAAAGAGGTGAAATGTAACCACTCTGTGAAAAGCATTTTCTCTTTTCTTTTTGGTATGTTTTCACTTATATCCAGGGTGGTCCTGAGGATATGTAGGCTCAGGGAGAACAGGAAAGATTTTTCATCAAATATGTGCCTCTTCTTAATATTTGTTTAAGAATGTGTCCTGTATCTATACGAAGCATCATGTGCAACCCTTAGCCCCATCAGAAAACACGCTGTCTTGGGCTAGTATTGGGGAGCAACCAGTGGTGGCTCCCTGGGAGCTCACACCCTTGCTGGGGGACTCTGCTCCTGCTCTTCTTTATGTGCCCCCTCTGCCTGCCTTAGAGGGAAGGGACATTTTGCATTGTGTTACCCCCTTCTTCAGGGAATAACGCTTTCTTTCCCCCCACCTCATTCCTTGCATGTCCACTGATGATTGTTTTTGGTTATTTTTTGGTGTTGGTTCATTGCTTCTCAGAACTGGACTTGCAGCTTGAGCTTTAGTGCAGTTGCATTTTCCAGTCTCTGACTGAATATTCTCCCAACTGCGTTTCTCAGTCACTGCAATCTAATATTCCCTGGTTTTTACACTGAGAATTTCAGGCCTTGTTTCTTCCAAAATACACATATTAATGCTATTAAAAACCTCCAGACTTTAAAACCTACTCAGTGACTTCAGAAAATGAAAGTTTTTATCCATTGTGTGAGGAAAAAAAAAAAATCTTGCGAATTGCATTTAACAGTATCACAGCCAAACCCAGTGATGTGAGAGAGTACATTGGCATGGAAATCGCCCTTGCTGAGGAGAAGCACATTCCAGAGGAAATTGACTTTCATGTCACCAACTTACGCATATTTTGAAAATTAGATTCTGAGCCACAGGGTTCACAGCTGATTTATTTGTCTTTATTTTTTTGCTTAACTTGTTCAAATGGATTTTTAGTGAGCTAACAAGTTGCTTCTGACACAGGCTGAGAAAAGGTTCATACTAAGAACTTGTAGTGCAGCACAGTGTGTAAGCGGAGGTCCAGAGAGCCTCGTGGAATGCATAAGAACTCTTGATGGCAGCGTATGACTGAAGTCCAGCAAAAAACTCTGGGATTTGTAAAGCCTAAAGCTGGAAGGCGATAATGTGGTCTGCTCTCTGTATTTCACAAGCTGCCACACTTCATCCCAGTATCCATGTTGAACTCAGTGCTTCCTGTTTAAGTTAAACATGCCTTCCAAAAAGGCATCCGGTTTTGATCTGAAATTAAGCAAGGTTTGCTTTGATAGCTTTTTTTTGATGATTGACAAAGTCCAAACAAACGATTACTTTTAATTTAACATTATCTGGCATCAGCTTTTGGCCACTAAGGATTATGTTCTTCAATGAATAAGCTTGCTATTTTTCCCCATGATGTATCTATGCTGCAGACACGTCGCCTGTCAATCTTCTCCTCAGTAAGCTGAGTCTTTGTGTCTGGGAGATATATAAAATATCTCAAACCCTTTCTTTTGCACTTTTTTCAATTCTTTTGATAACCTTTCAGAGATGCAAAATGCGGATTGTCACCAGTACCTTAATATGTTACTGTGTGTCTTCTGGTAGTTCTGTCAATTAAGAAAATCAGGTCTTTGTCATAACACATAAAAGTTGAACGCATTCCATGAATAATCTCCATATACATTAATTTAAGAGTATGAATCCAGTCAGTTGCAAGTGAAACTTGCAGCTGGTGACAGCTTGCCTCCTGTCACATCAGTACATATTTGGCTGGTACTGGTTTTGCAGGATTCTGTAACCATTTTAGCCTATACCAGAAATAATTTTTTTCACAAAACTACTCCATACTTTAAACTAAAAATTTCTGTTTGCCTCATACTGTGAAATGTTCTCTTCATGTCCTCATCAGCAGTCAGAAGGTGTTTGAAATTCTGCTGGTTTGAAAAACAACGACTCTTCTAGTCTAAATTGGTTTCTGTTTGTGTTTTTTTTTCGATAATGTGCTTTTGTGAAGGAGTGAGAGGAGAAAAGCCTAGGAGAATGTACAGATAACTCCTTAACTGGTACGATTGTTTCCTCTCAGACTGGAAACTGGTGATAATAAAGGTGTCATTCCCATGCTGACGACCTTCTCTTAGCTCAGATGATTTCACTCTTGTGGAATCTTTTGCAACTCTTGGCAGCCAGGGAAGATAACACTCCTCACCAAAGAACTCTTTTGCCTTTCCTTAGCTGGCATGGCTTTGCTTGTCAATACTATTTCGCTTAAGGAAGTGAGCATCCATGGGATATAAACTTGGCAATGATTTTGGTGATTGCTGTTTGTATTGCACGTAGTCAGTGCTTTTCCCTGTCCTTACTGACCATTAATTGTGTCTGGAATTCTGCAAATGAGAGGAATTCAGGCTAGGCCTAGCCTGGATTTTTCAGGGCAGTTGCACTTTGACCCTTTTTAGGAGGCGATTGAAAGGTACTGCTGGAGTTATTAGTTTTCTTTATCCCTTCCTACTGCTGTCCTCCAAATAAGCTCCCCTAAACTACTCAGTGCAAGATGTCTGCTTGCACATTGGAGCTAGTTCTAGCAGAGTATGCTAGTGACTCTGTGAGTGATGTGTTCATCCCAGTCGTAAAAAAAAAATAAAAAATAAAAAAAATGAAAGAAAAATTGAGGAGATAAGGATAACTTGCTAAGTGTTGTGTTTTTTACCATGAGGATGGGTAGGAGAGAGATTTTCATTAGTGGTTCCTGTCTATCTCCCCTCTCTTTATTTTTGTCAGCATGCTGTGTTCTGTATGTGCCAAATTGCTGTTTCTTTGTCACTTACAGGTAAAGTTCAATCTTATCGTAATTTGTGTGTTGCAGCTCTTGCCGGTATGTTTGTAAAATCGATTTGCTTGGGTTTTAGATCTTTTCTGTGACTGAGGTCATGAACTAGGCAGATGTTCATGACACGGATCCTACGATGTGCTCAGTGACGCTACCTAGGGAGCCACAGGAATGGTGTGTGACCTGTTAAGAAAAATATTTGCCTGAAAACTGGCAAAAGGTGTTCGGGATATTTGTGTCCTAACATCTTGAGTCTATTACTTCCTAAGTTATGTAACAAGTCAGAATGTAAGTTTGGTAATGCTGAAAAAATGAATTTACTTACGTTTAGTAGGAAGCTTCTAGAAATGTACTTGACGTGGCTGAGCAGATATCAGTGACATTATTTCTGTATTTTCACTAATACTCAGTTTTAATTTGACTGAACTGAGTTACTGAGGGCTGATGTGTGAAGTGACCCTGATTTTGTAGAGGCTGGAGAAACTTAGAAGATGCTTGGTGCTCCTAATTGCCATGTACTTCTGAATGAGCTTGGTCATTTGAGTTCTCTACCTTTCACCTCATGGCTCTCAATGTAAGAGCTAAAGGAAAGCTATTTGTTTATTAAAGGCATATGTTAGTTTCATTCAGTAGTTTTCTTTCATGAAATCATATTGGAACAAAAATGGTTGAATTAGTACAACCTTGTGCTGTCTTTATTTGGTACAGCAGTGGTCTGAGTGGATTACTTGTAGGTAAGTGCTGAGTAATCCTTGCCTCAAACTGTGATAATATAACCAGTAATAAACAGCATCATAAAACTGACATCACTTGGCCTATGTTTTTCTTTAGACTTAAATGATGGCTTGTATATGCTTCAAAGAGAGAATTCCTTCTATTAGAAAGACTGGGAGAAGCGACCTGGAAAGTGAACTCACCTACAAGTGCGTGTTTTGAGCCTTGGGTAGTTAAATCATTTAAAAAGACAGAAGAGAGAAATAGGGTAGAAAAAAAATAAATGTGTATAACTCCTCTGTCTTTTATATTTTGCCAGTAATAGCCAGAGGGATTGCTTTGACCTTAAAGAAAGGTTCACTTACAGCACTATGGATTTATCTTGCCTGATCGTTAATACTGTTAATATTTATGAAGAGTGGGTTGCTTATCCAGAACATTGGCTTCCTTTCTAAATAAATCATAGTGCTAAAGAGCAAGTCTTTTTACATGTGAACTGATGGGGTGTTGTTCTGCATGCAATGCAAATGCAAATTTTTTTCCATAGCTAAAAAGGAAATAAGTGTTTTCAGTTTGTTTACATTACAGTAGCATTTGAAATCTCATGCTGGAACCTCCAAAGAGAATTAACTTTCTTATACTAAATGTTATTTAAATATTTAATATAGTATTAGCTAAATTCTGGTAGCAGTCAGGCACAGATGGCTGTATGTATGTATATAAAGAAGAGTGAAATCATTTGCCCAAAGCCATAAGGTAACAAGCAATTGGCAGAACTCAGACGTCTAGATTTGTTATCTGGTCCCTTGCACTTAGACCCAGTGGCTGATTGATGTTGTAAATATGTATGTCTGTAAAGGAGTATTGATTGAAATTCCTCTCTGATAGCCAGACTACTGTAGCTGAAAGGGGCTTTTTTTAGTTACATGCAAACAAGTGCATGAAGTATTAAAAAGGCAAGCCATGGAATAGAGCTTTGGAGTTTTGAATTTCACTGGAATCTCAGAAAACAAAACTTTAAAAGAGGCTTACTGCTCTATAGCCTCAGGAGTGAAAACCCAAGCACTCCATGGCTAGCTCTAATAGTGTTCCCTTTCAACATATTGACTAGCTTATTTATAGTTACTTTGCTTGTTGTTACAAGGATAATGTCATTGTAAGAAAACCCCACTGTTGTTAGCACTTTTTAAAGATGGACTGTCACATTCAGTGTTTAGTGTTATAAATAGCAAGTTGATTTTATGTAAGAAGAGTTTACTTAAACATTTAAACATTTAGAAACATTTTTCATGTTTTTAACAAACTGAGCGAAAGTGGGTTTGGGTTTGCATCTACCTTAGAATGAAAATACAGAGAGGAAAAAGGTGATGGAAAGGAGTAATGAGAGCACAGCAGAAAGATGGAGTCAGCAGCAACACAAGAAAGAATGAAAGACACCCCATTGGGAAGAAAGGGACAAACTTGAAACAGCTGAACATATTATCTATCTATCTATCAACTCTATCTTTCTATCTATCTCTCTATCTATCTATCAGAGAGTTGTATAGTCTTTTCATAGGCACAATACACAAATCAGGAAAGAAATATGTCAGATACTATATGAAATTGATTTGCAGGCCATATCTGGCCAATACACCATTGTTTCCCTATTCTTGACCTAGATTAAAACCTATCTACTAGAAGTATCCATGTTTCTTATGGGAGAGAAAAGAAGGTTGTGTGCTACACCACACACTGTCTGGGCAGCACGCTCTCCTCCCCTGTGCTTGGCCTTCTTGCTGTGGTAGATATCAAAGGTTCTCCCTTGCTGGAAAACCAATGTTTGTATTGGATGGAACTCAGGACAGGGAACTGTGTGTGTAGGTATTAATTATAGGAATCAGGTTCATAAACTCTGCGTGTTAGAAAATTAAACACAGGTTTCAGCTTTTGCAAAGCCGCTATTTCCTCCACACCTATTTTCTTATTGCAAGAGATTTGTACCAATTTTCTGTGGATTAATGGGTGTCAGACCACATTTAAGAACAATATGATAAGTCAGAGTGTTTCAAGCCTTTTAAAAAGGTCCTTGTTTATTTCCACTGCTTCGGTGGTTGCTCCTAAAATTCACTGAAGTGAAGCAGAAACAGCAATGCCATCCTGGCATTTCACTGCAACATTTGTTGATGCTTGTTTGAATTATGAAAGCCTTCACACAGAGACTGTTTTAGGGCAACGGACAAGCTGGAGTTACACCAATCCCTTCTCAAATGGTGCCTGCAAGGGACAGCATGGGAAGGGTGGCAGTGGGACCTGGGGCTTGTGCTCCTGCAGAGGACCACAGGGACCACAGCCATGGGTGTGTGTGGGAGGCTTGGCCTGCTGCAGGCTAAAGAAGAGTTAATGCTGCATTTGGCCGCAGGTTGAATTGTCAGCACATCATTGGCTAGTTCAAGCTTGTGAACAGATGTGTTATATGCAACTTTGCTGGGTGAATAAAAGCAAAAGGAAGGCAAACACTAAGGACTTTGATGAGGCAGAGTTAAACCCTAAAAAGAGAGCTGCTGGCAAGCTATAATTTACTTTGGACATACTCACTAATAGGAAGAGGCAAGAAAACTTTAATTTCTTAATTCTTCTGGTGTGTAGTTGAGAGGTGGTTGTTAAGGGGGGGTGCATCTCAGCCAGATATTAACTGAAGTCTCCTCTGTAGAAGAGTTGATACACGAACCAAGGAAACTTTTTCATATGCTACTAAAGTTAAGCATGTCAGGTCTTGCTTTTATATTGTAATTGATATGTCACTGTAAAGAAGGAAAGAAAAAGATTAGATTCAAAACCCCACAAAACAGACCTTTTCTTCCTGCCCTGAACTGTCTGAATCAATTCTTGTCACACAGGTGTGCAATTCATATTCCTTTTAATCAAGTGTAAATCAAAATATTAAGCTCTTTTCTCAGACTCCTGAAGTGATTAGGTTCCAATTTGATGCATTAATTTCCTATCTCAGGGTTTTTGCTGTTTTGCCTTAGGAGGAATACCTTAAGAGAGTTAGCTCTATAATTCCCTAGACGCTCACACCACCATTCACAAGTCTAAATAACCTCAAACACTGTCCTGGCTTCCAGCTCGTGCTTTTGACGGCTATTTTTAGGTTGTCATGTTTCTGCCTTTGAACACTAGCCTGATTGAGATCCAGACTGAAAAAGCTGAAGCTGTTAATCAGTATTTTGTCTCACATGAGTGCAGATGATCCATCCAGAGTTTGTGGCTTTATGAATAGTGCTACCCCTGTAGAAGGAGTCTGAACTTGGCATGCAGTGCTCGTCATCAGCCTTTTCCAGAGACCCATTCTTTCAGTGCGTTGACAGAGTGGCAGCATGTCTGCCAACACTGTCACCTCCAGTATCCTCTGGTGCAAGACGTGGTGTCCCGTGGCTCTCGTGACAGGCATTCTCACCCTCTCAGAGGAGGCATTGTCACCACCTCACTACAGTTTGTTAAAGTTTAAGGCTCAGACCATTTATTTGGGGTCAGTGATGGCTGTAAACACCTTCCACCACTCCCAAGATCTAGTATCTTTTGTTTTGTTTTGTTTCCTGCATTAGATTGTTGAGACTCAAGCCTACTTTGATGTCTCATCATCAAAGAGAAAAATCTTATCAGGAAGCAGTGGTTCCATTTTCACCACTCACTCAAACCCATAACTGGGCTGGTTCACTGTCCCATCTGTGGGGCCATCTGTGAGAAAGAATACTGGATTGTGCAGAGCCCTTGGAGCAAGGCTGATCCACTCCCTTCCAGCACCCTGGGAACGCGAAGAGTGTCTGTCTCGTGCCCTCTAAGTATCTGCTGAGTGTCACCTCATGTGAATTGTGAAATGGGGATGCTCCTGATGAAATTTGAAAGGAAACTGGAGGCAACTGATTCCTGACCACGCAAAAACACTGCTTAAATCAAGAAGGGAAACCAGTAAAAGGGAACCTTATTTTTAAAATCATTGGTGAAGTACTTGACATACTGTGGTTTTTCAGACAGTTCATGCAAAAAAACCAATATCATGAAACATGGAATGTCACAAAGAATTAAACACAAGTGATATGCCTTTAAGTAAAAATCAAAGACCCTGAGAACAGTTTGTAAATTATTTAAAATGAGGAGTCAAGCTACTACATCTGCGAGAGCTAAATTAAATCCTGAGTAAGAAACCAGGTAGGCTGGAATTAGGTTTAGTAACAGAAGGCTGTAGCTGGGTTAGCCAGAAAGATGGTGCAACAGGAGCTCAGCTGTTGATGCTGTGGCATGATGCCTGCACTGCACACTGTTTAGATATTTTACTTTGATCTAGCTCAAGTCTTTGAACTGAAGATCAGTTAGCACATTAGGGACATCGGCAGTTTCGTTTCTGCAAGGAGTTCAGTATGTACACTCCCATCAGCCGAACCAAACACAAAAAGTGGAGACACTGGGAGACTTTTTCCAGAAATACACTGCGTTAAGGTGTTGGTTCAGAGCAGAAAACATACTGCGACTGTATTGAGAGGTAAAGATCAGTACCTGTCAAGCAAAATAAGCCCCTGTATATAGCTCATGGGCAGGACTATGAGCTGGGTCCACAGAGCATCTCAGTGGGGTGGAGGAGGCAAGGCATCTGTGGTGCTAGTACCAGACTCCACACAAAACCAGAGAGGTAGTTCCATGTGCTGAGAAAGTGAGCCAAGACAATGCCCAGCATTTGGGAAAACAAGCCCAAACTCCAGCAAATTCTATTGTTTTGCAAGGCGACAGGCAAAGATCCTTCTCCTGGAAAGCAACATTATCTGCCCATTAGTAACCTGAGCTCTAGAGATCATTGTGGAAGATGCTCAACACTTCCAGTTGAAGTGCAGAAGCCAACACTGGCAGAAACAGTGATATTCACGCTAAACAGCTCCAGTCCAGTCCATCTTGCTTCCCTCTCCTGCTTTCGCCTAAAGCACAGACACAGAAGTCAGCCTTTTGTTGAGCTGTTTTGCCTAGCAAGGTCTCAGAGAGAAAACTGTTCCACCACAGTGGTTTCACAGAGCCAGAGCACGTTGTGTGTGAGAAATAATGGGCTCTTACAGTTCCCATTTCTGTAGGGACACCCATGAGTCCCCACAATTCAGAGCATAGTAGAACTCCTCAGGATGCCATGGAAAGAGACCAGCCTCTGTTCCAGGAGCAAAGCAGCCACATTCAGTTTGGTAAACTGCGTACAACATTTCCAATTTTGAAATGAGCTTGGTTGATTTGCAGGGGATCATGGGCCATAATTCATTGCACTGTGAAGACACATCCTTCAGATACTGACCGTTTCAGGATAAATACTGANTCAGGATAAATACTGAAACACCATGCTTAATCACTTTACTGAACCTGAAACTGGACAGAAATAGCAGAGCTAAGGTTTAAAGCAGAGTTCTATGGGTCTAAGCTAAAACTTACTAAGAGTCCTAGGTCAGAAATGAACTAAAGCATCAGGATTGCATTGATTTAACTGATACTTTGGCAGCCTGCTATAAGAGATTTGCCTAATGGAAAAAAGAGCATAAGGCCATGTGTACAATTTACAAAGGGTCACTGAGTTATATGGTATATTGAGTATCTGTCTCATCATGTCCTATGCACTTTGTTGATGTTATTGAAGACTTTTATGGTGAGGTGTGGATGTGTTT
>WEIS01083067.1:600-22730 GCA_013389965.1 Todus mexicanus
TTTGGTACCTTAAAAATTTACCTGCATTTGTTGGACATATCACGCTGAAAAAGAAACTGGAAAACCAGGGTAGTATATGTTTCAGCACATGCCTCCTGCTCCTCTGGGTGGTCTGCTTCTTCATCTTGCTGTACAAGTTCTCTTCCAAGGCTAAATCAGAGACATGAACTCCACAACCCTCTACCTCTCCACCTTCTCCAGCTGCCACCAAAACCGGCATGATGCACAGAAACGGAAACTATCAGCAGCTACTTGGAACATCAACACTTTTAGTAACTGCAGATAACATTCCCTTTCTTGAGCCCTACACAATTTCTCATCATAGATGGGAAGGAAAGGAAAGACCAAAAATGCCCCAGAGGCAGCAGCCTCTATAGAGGCTGCCTTCATCTTTCCTTGTTTGAGAGTTAAAGGAGACGGCCATTTGCCCTCATGAAGCTGCCAGCAGATCTCACTTCAGTGTTTTTCAGTTATAAAGAATGTAAGTGCATAAAAGGAAAAACACTCTGAAGTTCTCAGCACTCACTATCTACAAATTTTGAAGATAACAGGAAACTGAGAGCAAATGGAAAGCTTTTTCTGCAGTTAAAGGAACTACAAGCAATCTATAGCAAGTCAGTAAAATCAGTCTGTACCTAAGTTAGGAAGCGCAGTGAGTTACTTGGAAAACCAGTGAGTTTTTCTTATATGAAAACCACAAAATATCTCATTCTCAGTGTAAAGCCCTGTTAACTAGCAGTTACAATATGTTCCATGGTATTTCACTATCCACAAGACAGCACATGCATTACTAGTCCATTACTCACTAGAATCACTGTGTGTGGCATGGGGATCAGGACATGACGTATTCGTATTTCTCTCAATCTTTCTGGACCAGTTGCTGATACAGGCATTTTCCAGTTCTGAAACACAGCTCTGGAGCCCCACAGAGTTCAACATCATAAGGTATTTGCCCCTAGCTATGCATGTGTCGCATGGGGGCAGCTGGTCACAATCAGGAGGATGATAGTTAGCACACCAGCATGAAGGAACATCTTGCCTTCATCCATACAAAGAAGCACTCTGCTGGCATCCTGTTCCACCAAATGATGCACTGGATTTTCTGCAACTCCTTGGAGAAGGGGGTGGGGCTTCACTAGGCTCAGCACCACAGGACAGGTAGAACTGACCTAAATCATGTTTGTCAGCTGTATCTCACTCATGGTTCAATCATGGAAAAAAAAGCAGGCTGCAGGTACTCTAAGTTTGTAAATGCCTCATCTGCTTCTCAACCCCGATGGCAGGCATGATGTGAACATGGTTATACCCACCACCACACCACGTCTGCAGAGCAGCAGAGCTGTACTCCCTTGTTAACACATTCTTTAGCTCCTTTTAAGAGGCTAACTTTTGCCATTCATGCCGTCAGTAGTACCACACCAATCTGGGAAATTCATTATCTAAAAGTTAATTAGTAATTCCAGCATATTCTGAGATAGATAACCTACATGCGAACAGCTTTCATAGTAGCACAGCAAGCCACCACAATAACAGAACAAACTGTTGACTTGGCAACATAAGTCTTTTATCCATCTAAAACAATGAGTGTCCAGAGAGTAAGAGTAACCCAAATCTGCAGCAGGTTGAGGACAAGAAGTTATGTACTCCAGCACAAGAAGACTGGGACAAACTCTCTCCATGGGTCCATGAAAGCCTGCTTCCTGACAGGAAGTTCCACAGCCACACGCTGGTTTGTGTCTGCGGAAGGCCATGAACCTAGCATGTGATGGCAATTTTCCTGTTCCAGACATGTCTGCATAGCAATGGGGACAGGATGACAACCACAGATTGACAAAATCATAGAATCATTTTGGTTGTAAGAGACCTTTAAGATCATCAAGTCCAGCTGTTAATACAGCACTGCCAGGTGACCACTAAACCATGTCCCTCAGCATCACATCTAAACATCTTTTAAATACCTCCAGTGACGGTGACTCCACCACTTCCCTGGGCAGCCTGTTCCAGTGCTTGACAACCCTTTTTGTGAAGAAATTTTTCCTAATATCCAATCTAAACCTCTCCAGTGCTACTTGACACCATTTCCTCTTGTCCTATCACTTGTTACTTGGGAGAAGAGACCAACTCCCACCTTGCTTCAACCTCCTTTCAAGTAGTTGTAGAGAGTGACCCTCCTTTTCTCCAGAACAAATAACCCCAGCTCCTTCAGCCACTCCTCGTAAGACTTGTTCTCTAGAACATGCTCCAGCACCTCTAAGTCCTTGTAATGAAAGACCCAAAACTGAACTCAGGATTCAAGGTGTGGCCTCACCAATGCCGAGCACAGGGGGACAATCACTTTCCTAGTCCTGCTGGCCACACTACGTCTGATACAAGCCAGGATGCTGTTGGCCTTCTTGGCCACCTGGGCACACTGCTGGCTCGTATTTAACCAGCTGTCAAACAGAACCCCCAAGTACTTCTCTGCCAGGCAGCTTTCCAGTCACTCTTCCCCAAGCCTATTGCATGAGGTTGTTTTGACCTAAGAGCAGAACTCAGCACTTGGCCCTGTTGAGCTTCATCCCATTGGCCTCATCCCAAAGATCCAGCCTGTCCAGATCCTTTTGTAGAGTCTCCCTACCTTCATGCAGATCAACATACCTGTCAATACTTGGTGTTGTCCGCAAACTTTCTGAGGATGCCCTCGATCCCCTCATCCAGATCACGGAAAAAGCTATAAAAGAGAAGAGGCCCTAAACCCTGGTGAACAGCCCTTGTGACTGGCCACCAACTGGATTTAACTGTTCACCACAACTTTTTGGGCCTGGCCATGCAGCTATTTTTTTATCCAGCAAAGTCCTACAGCTTTTTTTCCTGTGCTCTCAGAATACCCTCCTCATCCAGCACATAACCTACCTTGGCAGCTAAAAGGACATTCCAGTGCTCTCCATACTGAGAGATCCCCCTGTCTTGTACAGCAACTGGGCTGCAGCTGAAAGCAACTCCATCAGTACCTAATTGTCCTGACTGCTGCTACAATTGCCCACAGCTGAACTGTGTCCTGGAGTAATAAACTCAAATGTGACGGTGGGCTAAATCCACTAAGGTTTTCAAACAGTTAAGGGGTGACCCAAACTCTGCTATAGAGCAGTTCCCAGCAGGGAGAAGAATGATATTTGGTAGTCAGCTAAATATTCACACAAACCCAAGGCCGTACATGACTACTCACATGCAGAGTGTAGATGAAGTTGCTACAGGATACGGAAGGGCAACCACATTCTGGAAGCCATCAGAGGAACGTTGGGGATGGAGGAAGAACAACTTGTCTGCCCAAGCACAGAGGTCAGATAAGCACACACAAGTCTTGATGAGTTTACATACATACCAAAACATACAGTGTATCAGAAAGAGGGAAAATCACCATTAAATTTTATTGTGAAGTGTAAACATTATGGTAGGACTTTTACACAATGGACTCGGTTATCTAAAGGGCTTACAGTGTATGTATCACATGTATAACTTAATTTTCTATAACTTTAATGAAATAAAGAACGTTAAGGGATCCATTAAGTTAGTTTTTAAGTCATTCATCTAAATAACATACAGATTTCCTGGTATCACTGTGGTAAAATTAGTAACTACTAAATCATAGAATCATAGAATAATTTAGGTCAGAAAGGCTCTCTGTAGGTCATCAGGTCCAACCCCTGCTCGGAACTGAAGCTGACGATCACTTCAGTAATTTCAGAAACTCACTCTATAAAGGTTAATGGTGATGCTGTAGAACAGTGCACCCATAGTATGGTCTACTCAGCATAGTTTACAGTGGTCAGAAAGCAAGCTTTAGTGGTGGGAATTCTTATTTTATGACAGCATCAATCTCCATGTTATGATTTTCGTCAGTTGCCACTTGGACAATAGACCTTTTCATTACCTTGTTCTTTGGCAGAAGACTCATTTGCTCTTTCTGGTTCCAAATCTGATCTAAACATCAGAGTTTCCACCAAGTTCCCAGAAGAGCAGCATGGGAAAAATTGAGAAACTTCACTTTTACCATGAAGAGTAGCAATCTATATGAAAGCATATATTATGTGACATATAATACATATGTGGGTTGCTTAGTTTTGTCTCTATGAAGTACAGTCACAAACCAGGACTTTATGCAAATAGAAAGGAGCTTTTTCTAAAAAAAACAAGAAAAAGTATACAGTAGTTCTGAGAATTATGTGCAAACCCACACTGACCCCAGTACTAGCAGAAGAGTAAAACAGGAATTTGGGGATTAAAACCACTCCATGCCAAATACTCCTTCCTCAGAATGAAAACACCACCTAACAATGAGTACACTATATAAAAGGAGCTTCTTAATGATATCCAGATTATAATTAAATAGCAGTGCTGTCTCCCATGGAGACAGTTTACAAGTCATGGGAGAGTATTTATATCTGATTAGCCTTTCCCTAGTTTGCTTGGACTGACTAAAACATCTTTTACTATTACAGCTGGATCTCAGGGTCCCAGCTCATAAGCACTAGAGACTGCGTTAGTCTGCTTGTGAGAAATCTGAGGGAAGTCAGTGGAAAGACTCACATAAAGTAATTAGGCGTGAATCCTGAGTGCAAGACTGAGGATCTTAGCTGCAACCTTGTGCAACTTGGTGCTACATTTTCTTAAAGTACAAAAGAAATTTAATTTGATGAATATAGATCTAGCAATATACAGTCCATGAGGAAAAAATTTTAAAATTCGGTGCTTAAAGACAACACATCCGTATGAAAAGTATGCAATTCAAAAAGTATTTTACATGACATTATGGAAAAGCCATATATGTATTTGATTAAGCTCTTGATTTAAGGAGAATTTACATTGGGATTCAGTATGGTAACTTCTGAAATAGTCAGCTTACTGACAGTAACACGGCTACAACACAGTGTGTCACCTTTTCAATCTCAGCCAGGATCATTCACCTCTTGAATGATGGCCCTAAAAGAAAATCCCACACATTTAGGAAGCATTACATCAGTAGGTTGCATTCTTGCCTCTCAGTCAACACTAACCCACAGTTAAGCAGTGACAGCAGTTAGTCTGACACAGAAAGAACTGTCTTCTGAAACAGGAACATGTGATCATGAAAGATGCCGCAACACTTTTTGTAAGATTAAAGAGCACCATCTAGGCTGAGTTTCCAGGATAAGTATACTACATGTAGCAAAGTGTCCCATCCTCCAGCTTCTTCCATTTCCAGCAAATGTGGGGCTCTCACGAAGCCCAGGGAGCTCCGATGCTGCGTGCCAGAGGTGAGCGCTCCAGTGCAGAGCGACCTGCGGGGCTACACCCACATCAGCCGCACCCTGGACGATGCTGGGAGCTGATAACGACACCTGCAGGCTACTCTGTAACAAATATCTCTAGGCAAAATTTGGCACTGGCTCTGAACTGATTTTAAAATACAGCGGCTTTTCCCTTAGGGCACATACACTGGTAAATGAGTTGCTGAAGCATGCACGGAGAAGGAGGTACCATGGGGAGGCTGCTCAGACCCACGCAGTCCAAAGGGAAGGGGAACATTCCTCCTGAGGCTGAACCGCGAGCAGAAAAACCGCTCGGGCAGGACCCAGCCAGGAGCATCTGACCCGGCCAGGAGCATCTGACCCGGCGGTGGACCCGCCGCCGCCCCTCGCCTCGGCCTCCCGCTCCCCGCCAGGCCCCCGCCGCCCGCGGGGCCCTCCCCGGCCTCCCCCTCACCCGGAGGGGCCTCCGGGGCTCCGCCGCCNGGACGGCGCTTCCCCCTCCCGCCCCCCGGGAGCGCCGCGGGCGGAGAGGAGCCGCCATCTCCCGCCGGCCGCGGCTCCGCCGCGCTGAGGAGAGCGAGAGGGGGGATCCTGTTAGGGAGAATCCGAGCGCCCTGCCTAGACCCCTACAGACGGCTCTTGCCGCCGGTGTCCGGGGCCGTCTCTCCTCAGCCGTCTCGGCGGTCGGTGCCGCGGCCCCGCTGCTTCCCCCCGCCTCGTGCGGGACGCGGGCTGAGCTCCCGCTGCCGCCAGGGAGAAACGGGAGCGACGGCGCTGGCGGGACACGGGGTGGCCGCCCCCGCCGGCCCCCCGAGGGCTCCCGGTGCGGCCGCCCCGTCCCAGTCCCAGCCCCGGCGCCGGCTCCTGCCTGTCAGAGCTGGTCCTGCGCTGCGAGAGGGCGGCGAGGAGAGCTCCTGGCGGCCCGAGCAGGGGTGGCTGCGCCGGCCGACGCTCCGGCCGTCGGAGAGGGCCTTGGGCGCTGGCTTTGGGCTGGCGGCTCAGCGCCCCGCCGGCCGCATCCAGCGCCCTGCTCCCGGGGCCGGTGCCGCGTTCCTTCCAGGGAACCCGACCAAGGGAAACGCCGGGGAATGGAAATCCCATTCCCCTCGCAGAGGACCTCTGGGCCAAGGAAAACAGTCCCTGCTGAAACCTGCGGTTTCTGCCGCCCCAGCGGGCGAGCAGGAGCCTCCGTCGGGGAAAACGCTGAGGGAGGAGTGAAATAAATGGGCCAGGTAGAAGGAACCGCAGTGTCTCAGCTGTGATGACAGCGACACAGTCAGTGGTGCAGGTGGAAGGAGCTGGATGTGAGGTTTATATCAACACTTATGGGTTTATTATGCATGAAGAATTAAAAATAAAATTCCTACTTTGTTCGAAAGCGATTGTGATTTCTGTTTTCTGAAAATAAACAACGGTGAAGCCATTCCGAATGGCAGGCGTGAGCCAGGCTCACTGTCATGTCCAAGAGGAAAAAGGGATAAAATCACCAAGCCAGGCCAATTCCAGTGCATCAGGTGCCAGCAGGGTCCAAGAGAGGAAATTTGTACCCCCCAGAGTTGCAGGGATGGTGAGCAGACTTTGGAAATCAGCAGAGCTATTTGGGTAAGTTTTGTAAGGCACAATTAATTGTCTGTGAGGTGGGTGTGCAAAATCTAATCCCTAAAAAGCAGATTGTAAGTGACAAGCAGATCTCAAAGTGAAAAGTGCTGGATTCACCCCATTTTGGCCATTGTCTCTTGAACATCTCCCATAGCTAAAGGAAAGTCAAAGATTAAAAAGGCACTTGAACATTGATAGTCATTATAGAAAACCTAGCAGGGCCAAGTGCAGAACGAGTCACACGTTTTGTTTCATCGTTTGTAATGTAGCATAGGACGAGGCCCCAGCCATGGTCTCAGTTAATGCTCTGTCATCTCAAAGTACAGAACCCGTACCCCTGAAGATTTCACTGTGCTGTGGCTCGAGGCACCAACCTGCTGAGTTGCCAGAGGAAGGCAAAAGGCAGGAGAGAAGGTGATGCGGTGAGAAGATGATGTGAGTGCCCAGAGGCTCAGCTTGGTGGCTTCAACTTTAGTTTAGGCATAAGAATTCCCAGCACTAGCTCTTCCCAGAGGCCATGCAGTGTGCTGCTGTTGGCAGGCTGAACACACAGCATCTCATCTGGAGATGGGAGGAAGGGGTGTGATGGCAGTGAGTCAACACCATAAGGCATATATTTGTTTCTTAAAAGACTGCTTAGAAGGTGGGGGGATTTTTATTTGACTTGATTAGTCAACGTTGCTATTTATTTAATATGGTACCAGAAGTTCTGTATATTTCCCACATTAGAGTCTCACTGTCTCTTTGCCACTTGTTCTTCCTTGAATGATGAGCTTCTGTCTGCCACTCCCATGGTGTCATTTCTTTTTGCTCTGGGAGAGACATTGTTCAGTCTGTCAACATTTGTGAGGCTGGGTAGAGGAAGACTGGAAGATGTTAAGTTAGAAAAAGCTGGAGGCTTTTATCAAGCCATGCTTTGATCTGCAGGCAATAATTAAGCTTCGTGAAGATTTCCAACTGGATACGAGAGGCTTTCTGAATCTCCTCTTTCCTTTCCAGGCTTCTCTCAGTGCCTACAAAGATAGTTCTCAGTCTGGAAGAAACTCCCAGTGATGTTAGCCACTTTTGAGTTATCACAGATAAACACACAATATAAAAAACCACATTTCAGAAGGTATGTTCCATCATAAAAGTAGGTGCTTGAGTAAAACGACAGTGAATAGATCTTCCCCCTGCTGTTTGAGGGCTGTTTCAGACCTTCCTGGAGGTTAGACACTTCCTACTACTTTCCATCCTTAATGTATTTATGGCATTAACTTGCTTTCTAGTACAAATGTTGTCTTTCAAACTAAACAGCTCTTTTTCTTCTCCAAGTCTTGTCTAGCTGGTTAATTCAGTGACAACAATCATTTTCTCTTCCACCCTTTGCTCTTGTGCTCAACAAGCAAGTTACTGCTGTGTATGTGCTGAGCTGGTTCCTTTGGGTGCATATGGCAGAACTGAACATGATGCATACACTGCATGAGCCTTCACCAGAACATTACTGTTTATTGAAAATACTTTTCCTGGTCTAGGATTTCATTTTCATTTTTAGTGACAGCATTACTATTGATGACTGACGGTCATCTTTGTGTTCAGTTTATATATGCAGCTGCACCTGTTTGCCAGTGGATAAATCTTACCTAAACCATGATATTTCATTTTACACTATGGTATGTCATCTCACTCCTTTCATTCCTATGATCATTCAGTTCTTACCAAATGAGATCCTCCTTCTCCTTTACATTTACATTGCCTTCTGACTATCCTGTGTTTTATGAGAAAGTTTCCACTTTTACCTGCCAATTTAATGAATAAAAGAAGTTCAATGTTAAATAAGATTCCCAAACTGATCTTTCAGTAATAGCTAATAACTTTGTCTCTGTCTTTCCCCTTTGAATACTCCTTTATCCCATTTTCCTATTGCTCTGAGCTAGGTCCATGTTTAGCTCCCAGTCCTTCTCTTAGTTGCTATTTCAATTAGTAATTTCCTTTATGGAAATGCTTTTCTGAAGTGCAGACAGATTAGATCTACCGCATTTCCTTTGCCTAAAAAAAAAAAGTAGGTTAGATAAGCACAACCTAATGCTAGGAAACTAATCCCACATTTACCATTTGTTCATGTTTTGCAGCATCTTTAATTATTCTTTGCTTCAAAATTTGTTCCGAAGTCTTTAGTACTACTTGGATCAGCATAAAAACTGAGACGGCATTTGTACAAATCAAGTTGCTCTAAGATATTAATTGCTTTTTGCTGGGTACCATCTGACTCAATCCCAATGTTAAGAAAATTTGGTATGTTGCCTGCACTGTCATTTGGGATGGAAGTTATCTGCTTCTCTTGACATGAATGTGTTTTAAGGTTCATGTCTCCCTTGCTTGTAGTTGCTGGTGCTTTTGTTTATTATTCTGCCTTTGTGTTGACTCTAATAAAATATTTATAGATGGCAGAGTTTTTAACATTGAGTAGACAAGCAGAAGCGAAACAGATTTCTTAAAGGCCTAGATAGAAGTTATGTTGCTTTCTATTGCAAACGAGAAAATATTTACACCTTGGGGAAGAAAGGTTGAAATAAATATATAAAAATGGATGGAGTTTTAGTGCAATAAGAACTCTATGGCTTTTGCCAACAGAGGAATTCAGCTTTTTACTTATTGACATGCATAGATTTTAAATAACTCAAAAAGTTTTTCTCTAACATCCTTATGGTTGAAAATGTTGGAATGTATGTGTAATACTAACTCTTAGGGTTTATAAGCAACACTGCACTGCAATTAATCAAGCAGTTTCCAATGCATATGGAATTTGAGTCTATTGGTGGAAGCACCAGTCTTAATTATATACAGTTAGAAGAGATGCCCTTTTCTGGGTTCAGTGCTTACTGAAATGAATGTTTCTGCTGATTCCTGAAATGCTGGACCAGCAGGTACTTGGTATCTTAAAGAAAATACAATTCAAGTTCCTTCTAGTTACAGTGGGATTTTCACATTTCTACTATAGATTGGAAGTAAAAGCATATCAGTCTTTTATTTCTCTACAACTCTTCCTAAAAAAAGACAGGTTTTTTGTTTTGTTTTGTTTTTTGGCTTAGATGTCTGTTGTGGTTAAAAGTACTGTCATGTAAAGGTGGTGTCTTACAGTTGGCCAGTAGTTGTCAATTACTTTATGATTCTCCATTGTTACAACTTAAAATCACTTAAATAAAAGATAAGGATATAAGGTTCGAGGCTATATTTAACCTATTTTCCTGAAGAAGTAGATCTATAATATGCTGTATTTCATCATTCCCCCCCAAACCTTATCCTTTTGCTATGTCCACAAGCCCTTTCTCCTATACGCGTGCACATAACCTCTTCGCTGTTTTGAACATCTCTTCCATAGCCACCTCCTTGACACTTACATTATTCTAATTTGTCCATGTTACGTTATATAGCCTCTAAAAACAAATGAAGAGAGGTACATTTTGCAAACCCGTACTGTTTTCTTTCTGTTCAGCTTGACACTTTCCATAGTTCCAGGAACATGCTGCTGGTTAAAACTAAATTCAATAAACATTCAAACACAAATGTAATGACAAACTGTTTATTTCTCACTTGTGGTAAAAAAGACTCACCTGAGTGTTAGTGATGGACTGATGATACATGAATTGTGCAATTCTGTTCCTGGTTTGTCAACTTCATTATGCATTTATAAAACCAGGGTAACAGAAGCAGATCAAAGGATTTGAAGGACTATGAGTTTGTAAAGAGCGTGCACTTACTTTTCTCTCACACCTCTGTGTTGATGTTGCTGTGTTTTAGTTCCAGATGTTTGAGGATTAGGGTCTTGGCTAGGTCTGCACTTAATTCTAAGCATCACTTTACAGTCTTAAGGCACCTGAAAAAGACAACTGACCCACTGGTGTACGTGGCCAGACAATGCACAGCCTCTGTTCAGCCCTTTTTGCTTTGCTGTCTCTGGACTGCAGACTGCAGGCTTCCATCCTTCTGGTTGCCATAGACAGCAGCTAAAGTCACCTACAGTGGCTCAGACTTTTTTCTTGAAATTCTCTTGGAAGTGCTATTTGACTCTTTAAAATACATTGAAATAAGAATATATTGGAAGAAGAAAATGAGAACTCTTGCATCTGGCACCTGAAAAGCAAGGATTTGCCTTATATGAACATGAGCTGGCAGTGTGCCCAGGTGGCGAGAAAGGCCACCAGCATCCTGGCTTGCATCAGAAATGGTGTGGCCAGCAGGACTAGGAAAGTGGTTGTGCCTCTGTACTTGGTGCTGATGAGACCACACCTTGAATACTGTATCCAGTTTGGGGCACCACAGTATAAGAAAGACATTGAGGTGTTGAAGCAGGTTAAGAGAAAGGCAACAAAACTGGTTAAGGGATTGGAGAACATGTCTTATGAGGAGAGGCTGAGGGAGTTGGGTCTGTTCAGCCTGAAGAAGAGGAGGCTGACAGGTGACCTTATTACACTCTACAACTACGTGAAAGGAGGTTGTAGAGAGGCGGGTGTTGGCCTCTTCTCCCTGGTAAGTAATGACAGGACAAGAGGAAATGGCCACAAGTTGCACCAGGGGAAGTTCAGATTAGATATTAGGAAAAATGTCTTTATTGAAAGAGTAGTTAAACATTAGAATGGGCTGCCTAGGGAGGTGGTGGAGTAGCCATCCCTGGAGGTGTTCAAAAAACAAGTAGATGTGGCACTTCAGGGCATGGTCTAGTGGCCATCGAGGTGTTGGGTAGAAGGTGGACTTGATGATCTTAGAGGTCCTTTCCAACATTAATGACTCTATGATTCTCTATATAGATTACATCTTTTAGTCATTTTCCTCAGAAGAATTTTGTGGTAGCTTATGATCGCTCCCCAGACTGGACAACGTTTACTGGGAAAAAAAGCCTGATATATGGTATCATGAGAGGTGTGACTCAATGAAGTTACATGCTGTTGATTAAATACATACTCAAAATTCATTTGTGGACAGCACACACCTACTTTAACTAGCTAAAATATTGTCCAGGAATTGCCACACTGCCAAGTATGTTCACAAGTTTTAAGTTTGCTGTAACTTTCAATGTGTGCACAGCGAAATTGCATTTTCAGCATTTCCCTTGGTAATTTAAGCCATGTCGTTCTTAAATTCAGTTCTCCACTCCTTCAGAATCCAAGGCAATGCTTTTTAACTCAGTTCTTGGGATAAAATTGAGATCACACCCACAATGAGGTGAACTTAGATCTTACAACATGACCCAGAAAGCATGCAGGTGGCTAGCTCTGAATCAGTCCTTACACAACGAAAAATATTCCAAATGTAGCGATGTGTTTGAATTTTCACCCGTGTCTGGATCTTAAGCAAAATAACAAGGTTCTCATGAATCTTAGGTAATGTCCATGTTATGCTCAAAACAGGCGTCAAGATTTCATCTGAACTACAACTTGGGCAGAATTTAGGCAGTCTGGCTCTTGACCTAATGATGTTCATGCAGAACCATGTAGATCAAAGATGTAAAAAAGAAATGACATCAACACTGAGATTTTGGTGACTGAGACGCCAAACAACCAAATGGCAGCCAATCCAGACAGATTTCTGGGTGCTTTTGTAGTACCATTTGCAGCAGAAATATCTGCTTGACTTGAGATTTACCCTTACTTTATCTTTAATGAAATTAGTTGATGATATTCTATTTTGGAAAAGAAGCAGACTGTCTCATAGCAAGTATCAACAAAAACACAGTATTTAAACACATACGCTGGTCTGCATTTGAAAAAAAAAAAGTTAATGCAAAAAATATAACTAGTGCAACTTGCCTGCCCCTGAATCACCCAGCTGAAATATGTTCTGTTAAAAGGCTATTATGGTAATGTATATTAATTAAAACAGAGAACTGTGGCTATTATGAACCAGTGTGATGTTGATTAAGTGTGGCATACTGGAAGCATGTTTTCTTTTGGCTATGGTACTGCTGTGATGCTGACCCCTAGTTGAATCTGACTTGTGAACCATCTTGAGGAGATAATAGGAGGCATTAAAGCCTGCACTGAAGTTAGGTTTAAAGGAGGTTACACATGGTCTTCAAGTTAAGAATGTGTTCAGAGGTTTTCGTGGTTTCTTCAAAAAATCATTGCCTTAAAAACATTTGACTCCTGAAAGTTTGCACTCCTACAACACTTGGATTTGTGGCAACAGTCCTGGGAAAACTTGGTGTTTCATGAAGTGCATAAAGAAATGTAGATGTTAATTCCCTTTGTTGCCAAGCCCATAGTAATATGCATAAGAAAAGAAGTCTGATGCTTGCTACCGGAGCTGTGCAGAGGGCCTTGGGACTAAGAAAGTGTGGCAGGTCTGCCTGGCTCTCCCTGACTCCTTGTGCTGCTCACCCTGAGCTCACTCTTGGGCACAATCCCAGGGCAGATGCTCCAAGCTTCTGTGCAAACAGCAGCTACCAAGAGCCAAGCCACACCTGCACCTCAGACTGGCCTGCAAAAGACATTAGGGGCCACTTGGGCCTTCTGTGAGGAGCAGATTTCTGCTGTTTTGTGCTGGATGTGTTGTAAACGCACACAGAGGGACTCAGGTGGCTGAACAGCTTCAGGAGCTTGCGCATGAGCTGGACACCAGCCTGCTCAGCCCTGTTCAAACTGGTGGTGTGTTAAACATAATTACCAGGTCTTTCTCCTTGCCATATCCTCCTGGAGCTGAGGCAGGAGGTAAATGCCAAGCTCCCCAGGCTGAAGAAAACCTGGTCCACAATGCAGAACTGAGGACACCAAGAGAGCAGTTAAATGTCGAGCAAACTAAAGCATTTGTAAGGTTGGGCAGCCATTGAGCATGCTGCCTAGGCATCAGTTTTGGAATTAAACATCAAAGTTCTTTTCTGAGCCTTCTACATACCACAAGTTGCAGAATTTCTCTGAATTAATTAATTTCTGAATTAATTTATGGATTGCCTTACAAAACCAGTCCTTTATTAGTCAAAAAATTTCCAAGGAAACAAAAAAAAATCCCTTACAAAATGTTACCAAATATGAAGGATGGAGATCTAGAATAGCAGAAAATCATCTTGTTTTCTGTAAGTTGCTATCATTAGATGATGTTACACTTCTGTTGGCTACGTCGAAGACACCTTTTATGGAGGTTTTGTTCCCTATGTACTTACTTATATGATGTCTTGAAGCCACCTCCTAAATGGGACATAGTAAAGGCATTGCATTTCCTGAGTTTTTCACTTGATGGCATATTTTCCAACTCTTTAATGACTCTTTCAGCTCTTTGCTAACCCAATCCAAGGTTTTCTAAACATTCTGCTTGAATTATCCACAGTTTAAGGTATGGGCAAAGTGGATTTTTTCCTGGCCTTTCTATTGTTGATTTATGCTTTTTTTAAAGTCATAGATGAATAATTTTAAGCACCATGAAGTCAAACTGATCCTTGCAGAATTTATCTTCAAACACGCTTACTGAGTAGTCTTTGCTCACATACAGCTGAGATTTATCAGCTATTTTGCAATCTATTTGATATGTGCAATGCTGTTGCTATATCATTCTAGTTCCCTAGTCAAAATATTGTGGTGTATCAGGTAAAGTGCCTAAGAAACTTCCCAGTGTCTAATATTTTCACTTGACCCCATATTGATCCATTTCATAGCCCCTTTAAAGGATGAAAAAAGGATAGTTTGACAAAGTCTGTTTCACCAAGCAGTCCTGTGTTCTATTATCTCTTTTGTGAGACAGAATTACTGAAAAAAAATTAGGTAGAAAGTGACCTAAAAGAAATCCCCAAGGATGATGTTCAGCCTTTCTAAGTTATAATCTTACATGATGAATCTTCTGTTATACCTGAAATCTAAAAATCTTAATTCAGGAACTCTCCAAAACACATTTTCTGAGCATTTGCCAATGTTCTGACTCTGCACCAAATCACTGTGCTTTTGAAGACTGAAGAAGAAAACTTTGAAAAAGTAGTGTAGGGAGAAAGGATGAAAGGCTTCTTGAAAATACCACTAGATATTACATGCTTCATGTAATGTGAAAAAAAAAAAAAGTCTCAACCATCCTTGCCCCCAAATATATTGAAAATTCCTCCAAGTGTAAGATGGTATTTCACAGAAAAAGACATTAGAGCAAGACTGCAGTAAAAGAAAAAGTGTGAGATGCCAAAGATCTGTAGTAACTTGGATACAGTTTGCAGCTGGGTTAAACCTAGTTAGGTAGTAGACTGCTAATACTGCCACTGAATCTAATCCAAAGGGAAAAGTTACACTCTAAATAAGAAAAATAAACTCTTTTTACTTCAAAAGCAAAGACGAATCAATTACCTACTTTGTTTTCTGTGATAAGTATGTTGCAGGAATGCTAGTTAGAAACTAAAAAACAGAAAAGACATTGTACGTTGGGTGTACGTGGGAATCAAAAACACGATTGGTGATCACATCCCAAAACCTTTTCAGCTTGTGACTCTTCTGGTCTTATAACCCCTGAGGAAAAGGCATACCTCCTCAAACATTCACCTTCCTCCTTCCCTCAGACACCCGTTTTTGTAGCTCATCCTCAGGCTGCTTGTGTAGAATGGACTGGTCCCAGCTCAACTGGGACTGTGCTGCCTGGACAGCCTCTTGTACAAGGGCCACAGGTCAGGCAGCTCTAGTGGTTTAATGTAGCTCCCATCTAAATGTTGCTGCTGCACAACTGCACAGTGGATAGTATGGAAACATAGGTTATGTTGCTTGGTGCTAACAGGACTAGAACAGTTACAGAGGAGTTTTTCTGAGCTTCACTTTTTCACAGAGAGCCTACTTTTCTAGCCCCCTGGAGTGTTTACAGTGTGATCAGTGTAATGGTACTTTGTCTTTATTGTACTTTATTTTTTCAAACTACTGTATTATAACTTTTTATCCTGGCTGAAAAATTGAATTGCAAAGAGAAGAAAAAGCAACTAAAAGATAGCTGTATTTTGTTGTCCTTTGGATTTTTTTTGCTGCTAATTCATAAGATAAAAAAAAAATATTAAAAATATGCCTTTGAAACAGAGACCAGACAGTTCCTAAGATGAAAATGTGGCCACAGATAGCTTTACTAAATATCTATATCTAAAAATCTAAAAAGAAAACATTTGTATTAAAAAAGAAGCAAGCTTCAATATTTCTTGAGAAAAACAAACACAAACAAACAAACAAAACCCAAAACTACTGTATCAACTACTCTGGTTCATTAAAAGCCTTCTGAACTTCTTTAGTTGCTTTTTATTTATGAAAAGCGAAGAAGCAGGATCACACAATAGCAGGAAATTTAAGCTGGCCTGTGCAACTGATAAAGCTAATTTCATCCTTGGCTCTAATGCAATGAAGGAAATGAAACCCATTCAAATTTTCTAACAATTTGATGGGGAGAAGACTTTATGAACCCACAAAAGATAAATATTTTAAACTAATATCCAGCTCTTACCTGTGTTCATTTACTTTCATTGCCCTTGCTGTCCTTAATGAGCGCATCTTCTACAGCCAAGGATGACTGCATTCATATAAATAGTATCAATCTTCCACAGCGTCCCACCAATTTTTTGTATATCTAGCAGTCTTAAACTGGTGTACTGGTGATACACAAAATATAACTATAAAAGTAATTGTCTATCCACCCGCTTTTTCTCTGTAAGAGACAGGATACCTTTTTGTGCTTGCTTCTGGCCCAGAGAAGCCCTAAAAATCTGCCATCTGTGAAGTAGAACATATCTGTCTTAGTAGGACGGTACCTGTATTTTTAAGAACACCTTGCCCATCTTGACACTGAATGTGCTCAGAGGATTTGATGCTAAAAATCCACCAGTGTTGGACCTCTGTCTCTACTTGCATCTTTGCCTCTGCTGTCATGAAGGGCTTGAAAATGGGGCACTGTGAAGGAGGAAACAGTTTCAAAATTACAGGTGATCAGCTCCCCAGAGTTCCTGGTGATGAAGTAGAAAGAATTGCAAACAAAAATCTCTAAACTCCTCAAAAATCCAGGTGTGTTTGGATACTTGGGCAAAGTTTATACGAAACCAGAAATGTGTTATATAGTTATTAGCAGGAGGCACTTAGGTACTGCAGCAGAGCCCAGATTCTGGGCTAAAAGGCTGTGTGTGGCTCATCCCTGCTATTGCTGGGCATGTTGATCTCAAAGAGCAAACAGAAGTGCTCTGATATGGCTGCAGAGACTTCACTAACTCCCTCTCAAAGCAGCTTCACAGCTCTTGTGTCTCTCCTGGCTTCCAGGAGAAGCCTGGAAGCCAAGTAGCCAGCCCTGCTGCAGGCCTGATCATCTCCTTGCTGTTTATTCAGCCTTTCAAGTAGGCCTGTGTCTTCCACTCAGAGTAACTAAGAGTTATGAATGTTCTGAAAACCCTCCTGTTTGAAAGGTTCGAATAATCTGAAAGAAAAAAAGTAATTTACTGCATTAAATTTCACTTAAGCTCTTCGTTAAAACCAACTACTGTTGTTTAAGATGTAGTTGCAGAGCTGCCTTTCTGTTTTGGAGTAACTTTATACCTGCTGGGTGACAATAAAGTTTTCACTCCTGTTGCTTCAGTATCCTATTCTGCTGGAGGTAGACACAGGCTGCAGGCGGAAGGTCACAGATCTGGTTTCCACACCCTGCTGAACTATTCAGCTGAAAAACTGGCCATGTTGCAGAGCCATTTTGGGTCAAATCCATGGGTGTGGAGACATCATTTACAAATACCAGAGTCCTTCTCTGAAAGAACTCTAATCCTGATCTATCATAGCCAAGCCTCTGTTCAGATAGCTGTGGCTGCTGTTTTGGGTCTCTCAGAGCTGTGAACTGAGATAGTGCTGGAACATCTCCATAGCCATAGGCAATGAAATTTTGCAATAAATGCTTTTTCATGGTACCTGACTGCAGTTCCCACAGCTAATAGAGGCATGTAAATGAGAAGAATATAACTTAGCTCCAGAGAAGTAGTCTCTAAAGAGAGCAGCCCCTAAGGAGAGAACCACTAAGGATATAACAACTCCAGAGAAGCAGCTCAGAGTGTTCTGTCAAACTAGACAGTTTGGCAGGAATTTAAGCAATTCTTCTTTAGAAAAATAAACAAGTGTATAGATGTCTTTGCCTTACAACAAGACCAAGATACCATTGTGATAAAAGTCTGAAACAGAGCTGGCATGACAGCTAACATAAGGTTACAGGAGCAGTTGTATTTCCTCCTGACCATAGCACAGGGAAAAGCAAGCCTGTAAGCCAACCAGGTTTGTAGCAGTGAATCCTGTCAATGCAAAGACATCTGTCTCTCTGTGCTGTTTAAAGGACGTTCATGAATGTTGCCCTCCCATGCTCTGTGCCTGTTGGTGCTCCTCTCTCTTCAGCCCTTGCTGGTAGCCAAGTGTTCCATATTCCAAGCATCAGTGTGCAGAGTTGTTGATACTAGCAAACACTTGTTAAAACTGTGCACGGTGTCCCTAGTTGCTACACTTTGGCCAAGAGGGTAGTGGTGAGGAATGCACTATTTTGAAAGTACAGAATTTGGAATTTGTTTCGGATTAGTTATTATTCCCGCTGCTTCCTTGGCAAGCTTCTCTCTGGCCATAAATCAATCTGTTATGGCCTTTGGTAACATATTGAGTCTGGATTGTTTTTACCAATCAGAGGTTTTCCCACAGAAGTACAGACAGGCTAACAGCTAAATAATGGTCGTTAATAATTCTTTTAGAAAATGTAATGTGCTTACAAGCATGAGTGTCAAATGTTGGGTCATCAGCATGAATTCCTCTTTGCCTTCTCCAGTATGATGCATGGATGAGCCTACAACAAAGGGAAGCCACATTGTTCCACCAGGAATAAGAGCATCAGGCATGGATGAGAAAAACTGCATTTGTGCCTTAGAGTGTGTAGGTTTTGTGAAGCCTGCAATGCCTTAAAACAGATATTTTAAAAAATAATAGAATATTTCAGCAAAAGATCTACTTATATATGTGGTACTTTCCTCTCAAGTTTCTAGAAATTATTAATAATAAATTGCTTTATTAGAGTTTAAGATAAGAGGAAAGAATTTGAGTAAGCACCTAATATCTGGGAGAAAGGAAAAAATGCACAGACTAGTGAAAAGATCACTGTTAGAAGCAAGCAGTTCCAAAGTACAGAAACTGAAGAAGCCAGGTTTTTAATGGGTTTTTGTGTCACAGATGACTATTAAAAATTAATTATAGAAAAGTAGTGATGTGAATTCCCCAGAAAGAATGAGTTCAACAACTGAGGATAAAACCCCTTCAGCTGGAGTTTGTGTCTCTTCGTGTTACCCAGAGAATCTTGTTTTTCTTTGGAATGGGGGAACTCCTTTCCACGTGGATCCTCTCGTATGTCAGCAGAGCTGAACTTCCATTACATTATCTACTCCCACCTACTCAACTGTCTGTCTCCAGCACGTGCAGGAATGTCATGGTTTTGATACCATAACCTCCCTGCCCTCTCTACCTCAAGCTGCACAAAATCCAAAATGTATTAGGAGTGCTGGCAGGATACATACTCACACTTATGCACATATGGTATATGTGAAGAAGTCTTGATTCTTTAGTAAGACAAGCTAAAGTCTGCAGAAATTTCATTTGAATTAGCACAACATTATCCATATAATGACACGGAGAAAAAGAAGACCCAGCTTTTGGTGTAGCTCAGTATAGCCCTGTTCTGTATCACACACTATCAGACCTGAAAAACTGCGTGCAGTTCTGGACACTGAACTACAAGCTTGAATTAGCTCATGGGTTTATTGTACAACAAATTATACAACTTAGTCTTCTATTTGCTGTTTATACAGTATGCAGGGAAAGCTGGTGAATGGACTGGTGAGTGGACTGAAAACTCGTTGTTTAGGTCATTTATAGAGAAAATCCTGCCACATCAGATTGATTGCACAGGAAATTGTACATGTTTGTGCTTGGAAGACCAGCAAAAACAATGTCCATAGTCTTGAGGAAAGACCGTTTTATTGTAGAGAAGTTTGTATACACAGATGTGCTGTATTTACAACCAGCTTTTCTCAAACATGACTGTTTAAAATCCTTCATTAATCTGTCAAGAATGAAAGAAAATGAAACTCAGAGGCCCAGCCAGCCCAACTCCCAAATTCAGATTAATTCCTGAAGACAACTGTAATGAGATAATAATATGTGCAGTTATTCTGAGGAAGCAATAGGACTGTGACAGAGGTCAAGGGATGGACTTCATAACTGGTGCAGTCAAAAGCATTGCTTAGTTTGATCTCAGAGTAGATGAACCCTGAAGCAAAATTCAAACAGGCAGATGGGGAGCTGCCTTTTCCCAGAGATGTGGAAGAAACAGGCAGAAAGAATCTGGCCCTTCCTTCCCTGATCTCTGCAAGAACAGGTCACAATGGCAACCTTCATGGAAAGAAGTTGTTGGTCCTGTGTTCCCCTGGAAAGCTCTTTTTCCACAAAAAGGCAGGAAAAGCTCAGCTCTTCTTCAGTCTGCAGAATGCACTGGGGGTGAGAACGGGTGCCCTCCTTAGGAAGGATGTGTACTCACACGCCAGCCCAGTCACAGGAGAGACAGCACCTTGGCTTCTGGTGCCCCTGTGAGCTGCGGCTCAGCTCTGCACTGCCCTTTACCTGAGGCAATGTGCAATGGCATCAGTGTAGCTTGAGCCTGTTCAATCACCCCAAATGCAAAGGAGACAACACAGGGGGAAATGATGAGAGGTAGAGACACACATTATATTCCCTTTTCCTGTACCTTTTCAGTTAAAAGTAGAACCTTCATCAACTACAAAAAGTTACATGTGCAGGAGGCACTTCTCTGGGGAAAGAAATATATACCTCACACAAGCATTCATGGATGGATGAGTCCCATAAGAAAGATTCTCAGCACAACCAGTTCAATCATAAAAGAAATCTAAAATCCCCACGTTGATGTATATGAGAAACACGCAAGACATATCTGCTAATGCTTGAGGAAGTTACGTGCATGTTTCCCATAGGCTGGGAACATTTATCTTAGAATCTGAATAATTTAGTTCACACTCAGCAGAACATTGCGATATTTACAGGCACATTCCAATGGGAAAACATTTGCATATAGAGTGCGAAAGACGCAGCTGTGTCACCTAACCATGGGACTTTAAAAGCAGGGATTTTGTGACCTCAAAATGCCATTTGTGAAGTTGGTGGGGAGGAAAAAGGTGTATAGGCTGGAAAATAAGATTACTAGAAATTGGTAGGAACTCTTTTTTGAGTGCTAGAATGATTGCAGGCCGGGACAAAGCAAGTTCATGCAGACCACAGGTTCTGGTGTGTTACACATCACAGAGTGCTTTGTCTACTTTCATTTCCCATACTTATTCTTCCCAATTAAATTTGTTTCCCATTAGCCAGGCTGATCAGAATAGTGTATAAGACTCACTGTTCTTGCAATTATCATCCTTCATAGCATAACAACTTAAGAAAATTCTTGCAGAACAGGAATGAAGTGGAATGTCACTTTTTTTGGACTTGGTCTGTATTCTGAAGGTGAAAGTGGGCATCTGAGAAACATTTGTAATGCTTTGGAAGTTTCACAAATAAAAAAAGGAAATTACACTCCAAACCTGATTTAGAATGCAAAGTTCTCTAGCACTGTATGTCAGACATGGTGACTGAAAGCTATTCAGATACTACAGTAACCTTAGCGCTACCCAGAATTGTTCTGAAATGAGTTCGCTAGTTTCTGAAACACTACTGTAGTTGCAGCAAATTATTAAAACTATCTACAGAATTTTAATCATACAACTTAGGTTTCAGTGTCAGCAAAACAGCAATGTATGACCCATAAATGTTATGTCCTGGAAGTGAAATTATCAAACTATTGCTCCATTATCTGAAAAGTAAAGCTATCCTCCCTAGGTACACAGCACTCTCACACTTATGCTGACACATAAGGTGGTGGTGGATCTTTAGCAGCTCCATTCACAGGATCATCATATGGTGGCAACAGGACCTGCAGGAAAGGAAGAAAAAAAAATCTTTGTTAAAAAGAAGCAAGCTGATAAGATTTACAGAAAAGAAAACCCTTAAGGCTTTGTCCTAAAAAATAACAAGCAGGAGTAAGTTATTAAGGAGGAGCAGAATAGTTAGAAAATTAAACAGTATTAGCTTAAAGTTCCTTCCTTTCGATTTGTGTGTCTGTTTTTGTTACAAAAGAAAACAAGATTTCGTCTCAGTTCTTCTTGACTCCAGTGATAGCTTGATTTGAGCCAAAGATCATTCATTGCTGGTATCTGAGTTTGCTCAATCTGGCAGTGACAGT
>WEIS01083067.1:22752-38255 GCA_013389965.1 Todus mexicanus
GCTCAATCTGGCAGTGACAGTAGCTGTTTATTCTTCAGCTCTCCTCTCTCAAGAGTGCTTAAACCGTGTCTCCCGGAGGAGTTCTCAAACTGCTATGCAAGAGTGGGAAAAGCCCCAAAAACCTCTCTTTCTGAGGTCTCTGGAATAGCTAATAATTATTTTGGGGTGGGGAGGAAGAAAGCAAATGGAGAACAAATTACCTAACGTCTAAAGTTTTGTGCTTCTGGAGCACTCAGCTGTGAGACAGAAGATCTACATTCCCCTAAGTCCTTCAGTGAATGCTTCAACATCTGATAGAAATTAGGACAGCTTTAATCATATATCATTCCCATTCACAGGAGCCCAGGCAGCTTCCTAGGACATGGGAGATGCAAGTTCAGGCCATAAAGCTGCAGCAGGGGAGGTTTAGGTTGGATATTTGGAAGTACTTCCTCACAGAAAGGGTGATAAAACATTGGAATGGGCTGCCCAGGGAGGTGGTGGAGTCACCGTCCCTGGAGGTGTTTAAAAAAAGACTGGATGCCACACTTGGTGGCACGGTTTAGCTGAGTGGTGGTGGTAGGTCATAGGCTGGACTCGATGATCCAAGAGGCCTTTTCCAGCCTTAACTATTCTATGATTCTATACAGGGCAGAGGAGGAATTTGAACCAAGATTTCTACTTCTTTTAAGCAAGCATGCTGGGTGTCATGCAATTTTTAATGGCACCAGCACTGGCATGAATTAGCTTGCATGTGAAAAGGCAAAGGAGCACTTAGTCTGTGAATCCCCAGAGAGACTGAGGATAAAATAGATGTCTGAATGAAGAATGAGTGTACATTCCCTCAAATATCTCAATATCGTGTAAGAATATCAGTTGTAGTGCACTGGCAGAGATACCTTATGCAGCTGAAGATCAATTATTCATGATAGAATTTCCACATTTATCAGCTTTGCTTCTTGGTCATTAAAGAGCACATAAAGCTGATTGTCTAAACATACATACAGAAAATCCTGATCTCAGTAAAGTCAATGGAAGTTTTGCCATGAGAGGATTTCACTAGTTCTTGGCTGCCTTCTGCAAAGAAACATCCATAATCATCCTTTTTGGACCTCATCCACAACATAAAAAAATCAGTGGGAATCTTTCTACAGATTGAAATAGACTTTGGATCAGGATTTTATGAGATAGTTCCAAGGGTGATTCACATTATACTTATGTGAGTTTACAGACATACATTGATGACCATGTGTTCAAGGACACCCGTGCACATTTGTTTGATTACAAAATGGCTACCTTGGCATCTTCAGCCCTTAATAGAAACAGTTTCATTATTTAGAAAAGGAAATTGTCAGAGCCATCACTCTTTATTAATACCAAATGTTTGAGCCTGTAAATGCTCAATGTGCTGTGCACGTATTCACTACATAATCTAAAAGCCTTGTATCAAAAAGCATTTGATAAATTATGGCAACTTTAAAGGGTGCAAACACCTTATGGCACGCTACTGATCTAGTGAAATTAGGACAACATACAGAACCTCAAATAAATATTGTGATAAAAAAACACAGATATATTTTGCAATGTAACCTCAGTAAATCACACCGCTAAAGCTTGTAAACTGAAAAACACCACAGTCAAGATCCTCTCCCTAGTGCTGATCATTACTTTACTAACAGGGCTTGTAGTAAAATCCATGTGTTACTAAATAGGCACTAGTTTTTCAAATGTCCTGAAATATATAATCACAGAATTTCCTAGATTGGGAAAGACCTTTAAGATATCTAGTCCAATCATTAACCTAACACTGAGAAGACCTTGACTAAACCATATCCCTCAGCATGTTCATTAGTTGGTTGTGAAGCAATATAATTAGTAATTAAATCTGATCTACAGATGGCATCAAGTTCACTTTGTGAAGATTCAGCTGTCTTGTTTCACTCTTGTAATGCTAAGCCCCAAACTATCATCCATTTCTTTCAGGTTCATAGTTCCTTTCATCAGGCATGATGAGAAATGACAGCAGATGCAGTCCAAAAAGCTGTCCATCTTCCAGGTCTCTGAGCTGATTAATAAAGGACAATAAATACCTCTTCCTGTGCTCTGATCCTCTTTTAGATCAATGTTGTCTTAAGACTACTGCAGTTACATCAATATTACTACTTTGGCACTGAGGTTACTGTTATTTGCAATAGGTCTCCTGAGGGATTTACTGCTGTGAGTGTGCTTCCTCATTTCCTTCACTCCTGTATGAAACAAAATCTGTCTGGTAGCAGAACAGCTTCCTGGTGAGGCTTTCACCTCCTGGGAGGTGAACACTCCACTTAGCATTATGGGCCCAAAACATGGGGTCAGTGGCCCCAAGGACCCTCAGAAGATGCCTTCTCACTTATCAACAGTTCAACAAGAAGTGATGGGAGATAGAAATACCTACAGAGCCATTCTGGAGAAGCCACTGGCTGAACCCTAAGACATACAGATTTCTATAGGAATATTTAAGGTATGTGAGGTATGAACTGGAGACATCAGTAAAAAGGTTCAGAATTTTCACAAGGAAATAACCAAGGTGGAATGCTAAAGAGTTTTTGCCAAATGTCTGTAAGGTTTACGGTCACTTTATTGCTGGCAAAGGTTATTTGTCTGACCAGCTCTACCAGTGATGAGTTTACAGGTTTACTCCCCCCACATTTTTATGTTTAAATGTTTAAATATCCTGACATGAACAGAATAGTGGTAAAAAACAGTGAGTGTAGAATGAACAGAATTCAAAATTACTACCTTTTCCTAGCAGTGTTTGAGTTACACAAAGAAAATATGAATAGGATATTAAACAAAGGTTAAGATGAACGAACGTGATGGCCAACATGTGGAAGAAAGCACTCAAGAGTTTGTGGAATACATGGTACCAGCGGGAACCCCAAGTGTCTCATGTCATTAGTATAATAAAGTCCTTTAAACAAATGTAACTGTTTTACTTTCAGTCAATGTGGTTTTGTTACTGTTACTTAATCACCTGTCAACTCTAAGTCTAAATAACATCCTTCAGCTTCCATGACAGTTTATACAGTTGAACTCTTCAACCACTCTGTAATTATGTATCTTGCAACTCTGCCTCTGTAAGACTACCTTTTAATTACCATTGATAAGAACAGAGTTTCAGGCCATTAATTTCCCTTTTTTCCATCTTTTCTCAAATCTATTTTAGCAAAAGAGAGAAATATGATAAAAACCTGAATTATCTCAGCTTTTAACTGTTTGCTGTTGAAATGGTTAACGGTTTACAAAAATCTCAAGAAAAATAGAATTTTAATCATTGAATTTATATAAAAGTAGCTGAAATGAAAATGTGGATTGGAGTAGTCTCCCCTTCTCTTGTGTTAGTTTTAAATCTCAGCATTGCTTAATGGAAGCAAATAAGTGCCTTGGCCATAAACCAGCCTATTTATTCAGGCACTATGTTACGCTCTTCAGAGACATAAAATGGAAGTCAGTCACTGAGCCATAGGGTGAATTCAGAAACTAGAAATACAGACAGAAACTCACTATTCAGTCTTAGCTAAAAACTTAATTAAAATGGATCCAGTCTAAAATAATTCACAAAGGATGAAAATATATGCATATTTTAGGTCCATGGTATCCCCAAGGCAGAATATCCACTAGGGCAACTGATGCATTTTGCTTCCTAGGCACTACATTTGAGCATCTCCTTGCTTCTTTGTGGTAAATTGAGAAAAATGGATGTTAATTTCCCTGCATCCTGGGACTAATATTTACAGAGTGTTTGAGGTTGTCACTCACAAGTTACTATAAAAAGTAAGTATGAAGGAGCCCATTTTTTGGTACTCAGCGATCCCTGTGTAAAGAAGTTCTGGCTTTTTATCAGTAGACCAGCAAGCAGGTTTGGAAGGTTAGAGAGTTGGAGGGTTCAATTCTATAGGGTGCCTAAAATCCAAAGGAAAGACGCTCCTAACTTCTTTCACAATCCGTGTATTTAAGAACCATGTAGCATTTTAACATCATCCTTTAATATGCAGCCCATGGAGGGGGTGTCATCATTCACTATCTGTACAGTCATCTGGTGATAAAAGCATTTCACAGAGATGCCGAGATCACAGCTCTAGGGGCTCCCAAACCAGAAGTGTTCAAACCCACAGCTCCTATCTGCCATATGAATGCTCTAGACACAAGGTTTTCAGTTAGGTTGGAAGGACCATTTTCCACCCTTCTCTTGTCACAGTGAAGCCAAGTACACAAGAATCCATGGGAAACAAAAGAAAATAGGAGAAAGTGTGGCTACGTGGCCCCATCGTTAGGGTGCTTAAGTGGGACAGGGAGTCTTGAGTGCCAGGCTTTGCTCCCAATACCATTTAAGCATTTTGTGATAAGCAGTCTTGTATAACATGCAGAAATAATCCAGAACTGATCCATAAGAAATCCTCGTCCTGACTTAGCTGGTGTCAACCCAGCAGTTTGGATAATTGTATTACATAAGCATCTTTCTATTATAATGCACATGATACAGGATGACCTTCTCTGGAAGAAATAATTACCATACAAGTTTGCCAGTGGCTGTAACATAGTCATTTAATGTAAGCGTATGTCATTTCTTATTTTTTCCATCGGTTAACCTGATTTTGGAGAATAAGTTTTTTAAGACATTGCTTAGAAATATGCCTAAGAAGAAATATAGCAAACATTTGTATACTGAAACAGTTTGGAATTAATCTTGGCCCAGAGGTGATTTTTGAAGAGGGAATTGCGTAATTTCAATAATCACTTTGTATTTCTGCAGCAGATTCCACATTTATCTGAACTTCCAGTAGAAAATTCCATTTCTTCATTGTATGTACAAGTTTTCTGATATTGCTGCAGTTATTCCTGTTTGAACTCAAGCTCTTAGATCTGTTTTGTGTGTAGCACATTTCTAGAGGAGAAAATGTACTTACTCCTGTATGAGTAAACTTGAATATTTGATTATTTTTGCATTCTGAAGAGTCTCACCCAAAATTCACTGAAATCCTTCTTTGTCTTCAGAGAGCTTTGGATCACTTTTCCCCACAGTCTTTTCTATTCTTCATTGGGTGGAATGGCACAATTGTGACATAACAGCTTTGAGTTTGACCTGCATTTTGGCTGGCAGCTATATGAAACTTTTGTCAGTTCCCATGGTAAAATACCTTGTTGAGGTCTTGTTAGAAACACGTTGTTAGAGACAGCTCTAATATACTTTTCTCTAACACCTTCTAGAACTGAAATATAATTAATAATTCAAAAAAAAGCTATAGCTTGTAAATCTCTATGGTAAATGCTGATGGCTGTAGTGAGCATTCAGGATGTCTTCTCAAAGTTTATCTTTTCAATAAAACCTCCAGCCCTTTATGCTGAAGGACTTCACATTGCATTGAAATATATGGACAATATATAGACAGGGACAGGTGACAATGAAGAGTTGAGTGGAATTTGGGTAATCACTGTCGCAATTTAATCCTGGTCCTGTTGCTGACCTTTTGAGTTTTGACAAATCGTTTGACTTTGGTTTAGGAAGATCTCCCATTTGTAAAATAGGCATATTATTTGAAATGTCTTAAAAGGCTTTTAAAGCTTTAACATGGATTTTAAACTCTCTTGGATGAAACTTACATATGACTGTATGAGACAGGCACTGAATTGTGGAGATGTTTACAAACTAAACATGTATTTGCAGAAAATTCAGTGTGTACCTGGAAATGTTTACCCCAACCTCTTCACCAGAGCTATGTATGCGTTATGCATCATTCTTACGCAGAAGTGACCTTTACATTTCAAACACCCAAACCACTACCAGGAATCCTTGTGGGAGGCCCGTGCAAATACAGAAGGAGCAAAGGGAGAAAGGGCTAAAGGAGCCTTTTTCTTCATACAGCTCACATACAACATGTCACTGGGTTCAGGCTGTATTCTCCATTTACTTTAAAAGTGTGGCAGAGTAACCACAAAGCGAATAGTGGTAGGTAGATGGTGAGAATATGTCAGAGCCAGTGCTGGACCACAGGAATTTCTTCATCTGGGAGCCTCTGTCCAACGTACAGCCTTTGGCCTGGTGATGGGTCAAGCACTGACACAGCTGCAGGCTGAAATACCGTCCCTGCACGCCTTGCCTTTCCTTATTCAGGATAAATTTTCTCCTGGATGTAGCAGAGGGCTGATGTGTCAGGTTCAGAGAAAACTAAACTGAAAGATGAGGTTTCAAGCAGCACATGCCTGATTGCACCAATCTTTTCTCCGGGTTCACTTCATGTCAGTGATTCCAGCCCAAGAGCAACCATCGACTTGTACCAATCTGATACTGTTGTGTGGTTTGGGGAGGGTTTGATAGTACGCAATCACATTTACTAATTTCATGTTTAGTTCCCTGCTCTCCTGTCATTCATCTAGCCAAGAGCAGTGGAATTTCCTCCCACAGCTGCAGTGCTTTGAGGAGCCATTAACTACAACCATGCTCAGCTGCAGAGAGGCAGGCAGTGAGCCTACAAACAGCTCTAGAAGGAAGGCTTCTGATGTGACCACCTGTCCAGTTGAAGATAGTCTCAACAGCCCTCATGTACTTTTGGGTTCTTGATTACGCAAATATTATGTAGATCACCTTGGGAAAACAGAAGATTTCTGTGTGCATAAACAGCTATAGCTGGCTGATTGCTTCCCTCTGTATGCAGGAAGGGCTCAGAATAACTCTCTCAGCAACATTTTCCTGTCAACTTTGACAATATGGTTTTCTTCTGAGAAGTCTGAGACTGCAGAGAAAAATGTAAAATTAAACTGTATTTTTTGCTTCAGATTTTCAGGAATCCAGATCTCAGTAGAGCTCAGTTTTGGACTCTCAAGGCACCAGGTGGCAGCTGTTTCTTTTAGTGCTCTGTATGACAATGAGCACTGGACTGCATGTAAATATCACTGATTATATAATTAATTTTGTATTTTATTTGAAAGGAAACGCCTATTAATGTAGCACATGTTTTACTCCAGTACAAAATTTAGTGGAAGTTATTATACATACTGATTTCATTGAGGTGGACTCTTCATAAGTTTCTGACATTTCTGTAGATATGGTTGGAAGTAGCATTTATCAAGAGTTTCTGAAGAAATAAGTTTTTTCAACATGGGTGCCCAAGAGTTTTTAAGCCCTAAGCTTTTCAGATGTCTCACTAAGTCACCCTGGGTCTTCTGTTACTTAAAAAAATTCAGTTAATTAACTGCAGGTGCAAACTGCACCTTTGGGTCACCCAATCTGAGGTAACTTCAGAAAAGCAGGTAATACTTGGCCCTGAAGAATAGTAGATCACGCACACTCAGACTATCGAGTAAGAGAGATTGGATGAAATAGAAAGTATTAAAACTAAATCCATTGAGAATGCAGAGTTTTCTCTTTAACACTTTAACAATAAGATGCACTTTACACTGACTGTATGAAAAGACTGACAGCCTTCAGGAGAAGAGGGAGCTTTTCCCCAGTAGTGAAGAAATAGGAATAATAAGAGTTCTGTGGTGAGAAGCAGTCAAGTGTTGCATATAAGATAAGCACTGAAGAAAGAAGTAGGGATTATCTCTCCTCACACTGCAGCTAAGCATGTGTATGTAGGAACAGCTTTGCTGGATCAGGTGAAAGGTCCATTTAGATCAGAGCAGTTAGTGATGGATGATGAAGAAAGAGAAGTACAAGGCAGAACAATAAAAGAAATTAAGAAAGAGTGGTGCAAGCATATATAGTCACGACCTGCCCAGAATATTCTCCAAACTCAAAAATTTGATTGTCAAGGACTTGCTGAATCATTGGTCATGTCTTACAGAAATTTCTCTTCTCCTGATTTTTCTAACATGCATTTGAACCCGCTGACTTTAAGCAACTGCAGTGTCCTGTGGTAAGCAGTCCCACCTAGGTGTTACGTGAAGAAATACCTTCTTTAGTTTGCTATGATACCTGCCACTAGCTATTTCATTGAATATCCCCTAATTCTTTTGCTAAGACAGTGAACAGTTGTTCCTCCTTTACCTCTTCAGCTATTTATAAGTTTAAAGAGCTCTACCATGTTCTCTCTTGTTCTGTCTCTTATTCATCCCACAAAGGATCCCTGCTCCCCTGTAGTGCAGTTTGCACTTATCTTTGTTATACTATGAAACTCACTTGACAGTCTTGGGTCCAGGCTGGAGAGAGAGCTCCAAAACCAGGCAAGTGGAGAAGGATTACAGTCAGGAGGATGTTGATCTCTATCTAGATGAAGCTTTTTTCATGCTCAGGAAAGCAGCAGGTGCTTTTAGCCATTTGACCTGTGTTATGTGTTCTTCACATGAGATTAAATGCCCTTTAGAAGCAATTCTTATAAATAAATGCTTATAAATATCTGCTTCAGAGGTGGCTGTTTACAATACAGATGGCTACTCTGGTCCAATGAGTCCAGTCAAAGCAACTGTTTCTGAGAAAGTCAGAGAGCAATGTTTACAAAATCCTTCCCCATCTTTCTTTTTCTCCTTTTCGTGTCCCTAGATAAAAAAGCCCTGGGTATAGAGCCAAAGCTTCATATCCAAGCCAAATCATATTTAATATGAAATGAGAAATGTTTTACTTCTGCGCTTTACGCACAGATGCTTTTGCTTGAAAAGTTTGTCCAAAATGTGCTAGTTAATTACTATTTAAGGGCTTCATGATATGTTGTCTGTCAAATAAATCCCAGGAAACCTTCCTCTCAACACGGACAGGAAGTATTTTCATGTTTATATGTATGGATTTCCCTTAGAAACCACACTGGAATGATTACAGATGGAGTATCTGGAAGCAGAATAGCTCAGAGATTATTTATAACCCCATCCAGCAAAGAAGTAGGCGTCAATGCTGAAAATCATCTGTGCACAGTTAGAGTTACTCTGTTTTGTTTTCCTTTGACAAAACTGTTTGTTTATTCCAAGCTAGCAGCTCTCCAAGACACTATTTAAGAAACTTTACATGAGTTTTATGCATTACTCTAATGAAGCAGCACAATGTTTTCATCTCTCCAGATAGAGGAATAAATGTATATATTACTAGGACATAGCAATATTTAGGGATAGATTGTGATTATCATTGTGTGGGAAGAAAATTGGATTCAGGAAGCTATTCTATTTTTCCATCATGTGCAACCTCATAAAAGTCTTCCAGAGTAATGGTGTAATTACACTCTCCCTTCAAAGGCATGGAGTGATAGTCCACCTCAGGCCACAGAAATCCTTGCTACATCTTGGCCAGCCCTCTACTGCTGCATCTGTAGTTCCACATCATGATTTTGTACAGACAGAACATACTTATCTTTCATACTTACCTTTCAATGGGCACAGGGTCTGTGCAAGAAAGGCATTTCCTAGTGAATGCTGAAGGGAAGCCTTTGCTTATAACCAAATTATTATAATACTGTGTTAAAACTACAAAGAATGAGCATCATGAAAGGTGATGAACTGACAGCTTGAGAGGAAAGTCTGAAGTTTATATAAAAATCCGTTAATGTTAGTAAATCACATCTGTGAAGTATCCCTCAACAGAAACTCCCACAAATGTTTTCAGATCTTCTAAATTTTGTACGTGAATGCCCACTCAGGCTTGTTCTTTCCAAAGTGGCCTATCTGTTGCAGCGTTCATTTAAAGCAGATCTTGCTTTCCTCACTGCTCACAAGAAAGAGGACTAAAACCACAAATGCTGTGTGGTTTGGGACAGATGGCAGGGGACAGTCCCGTGTCCTTAAAGAGTCCTGAGGGATGCATGGGAAGAGCACAGTTGCTCTATGGGAGCCATTAAAGTTAAGTGAAATAAGACTGAAAGAATGGTCCAGAAACCATCTGAAGCCATTAATAACTGCAGGAAGCCAGACCTTTCGATTATTGTTACACTCTCGACAAAACAACCACAGCTGGGTGCTTCTACCTGGTGGGGAGCTAAAAACTGCTTCCACATGGCCTCTGGAGAGCAATGCCTCCTCTTGAGCCACCAGCTGCAGCGGCTCCCTCCCATCCAACTGACAGCTGATGTTCTTTCTGCATCTGCATGGTTTGTGGTGTTGGGTAAATTTTGGCAGAGAGGCTTCGGGTTGGAGGGGCTGGGATGTGCGAGGAGTTCCTCCTCTGCTTGCAAAGGCCAGGCTCGCACTGTGCAAGGAGATGAGATGCAAAGATAGCAGAGGACCTAGCGATGGAGTTGAAGGCAGGAACAGTTCTAGGAAGAACAGCTCTGAAGAAGGGCAGGGCTCCTAGCAAGGGCCAACTGTAGGGCTACAAAGCCCCAGCATGCCTAACTGCTGCCAGGACTTTGCCTCTTGCACCCTTCTGCATTTCCCTGTCTGAGCCACACCTGCACGAGTGAATTCAGGCCTCCTTGTCCTTTGTGGCACAGTGGAACTACAACCTGAGCCTGACCTGGAAAGTTCACACACAGCTCAGCTTACACACCAATATATCCTTGGCGACAGGAATTTAAGTTTTCATCCGCTTTTGCCGCACAGATACATAACCTTGGAATTATGCTGAAGACTTTGACTCATTTCTTGAAGCCCACAAATCAGCAGCTGTTAGATGGTAATGAATCAAACCTGACAGAAAAAAGGGTCTGTAAAAAAACCACTGCAAATTTATAAACACTGTTTTTTCCCACATTGCAACATTTCCAATTAGTGAATCCAAAAAGATTTGGAAGATTTAAATTGCACATCCCCATTTCATGTCTTCTTTTTAATCTAATTATGAACACTGAGAACAGATTTGTCTATTTATATTGCAAAGCTCTTATGAATTGTTATGCATTAGAATAATTCCAGTATTTGAGCTGTAAACATACAGGTTATGTGTTTAAAATAAAAATCTACTGGGAAAACCAGACAAACATGCATATTTTGGTCTTGTAATTTAACTTGGAAGTAAATTTAATGACCGTAATGAGAAGTGAAGATGTTTTGGGAATCTTATTTTTAAACTTAAGAAGGTATTTGCTCCAAACTGACACTGTTAATAGCCTGTTCCTAACAGCACAGCTGGCTTGTGACAGAAGCTACCTAGTATTAAGTGAGACCTACAACAAGAAATGTGACTAGCAAATAGCACTAAGCAACAGAGCAAACACGCAGCATGAAGCCATTCAGACCACATGGAATGCTGGATTTTAAGACAAAATCCTTTCATAAACAAGGAAACAGTGGAAGAGTATAGATGATAAAATGGGAAAGTTTTCTTTTTAAAAAAAAAGAAGAAAACCCACTTCACTAAGATTAAAGGACAACTGAGAAAGGATAGGACTTCACTGCAGGTAGAGTACGAAATGCTGCAGCAGCTGAATAGCTGTTTGTTGGCAGATGCAAACCGTCATGATACTTTTTTGCGACTTGAGGTCAAATAGAAGAGGAGGAAGTGCATATGTTGCACACGCACACTAGCAAGATGTGAATGCTGGCATCCAAGTGGAGACTGAGTCCTTTGAAGATTCTCTGATTAAAGACATTGCACTGGGAATGTTTATAAGTGCAATTCTGCAGAAAAACAGATCTATCATTTAAACCACACTCCCAGGACTCATGTAGACTATTGCATGCATATGGTTACTGACTAATCAATCACTCCCTTTACTTCAAGCACTGGGTAGTTCTGTTTATATCCCTTTTATTCTTGCCCCTGCTACTTCTTCCTCTTCTCTGCCTCCTGTTTCACTTACTTTCCCTCTTGCAGGTTTTATCAGACAGTTTCCACTAGGGAAGGTCAGAACTTCTCTGCCTGGACTCAGTCGGAGGCCCTGAGAAGGATTCAGAGAATGAGTCATGCCAGGGGTATTCATTTGTGGTGTTCACCCACTTCAAAGTATGCTCATGGTTGCTACTCACTGGAAAGAGATGCTTCTGATCTAGTGGCCTAGTAATAAAGTTACACATACAAACTGCCATACAAGACCAGCTACCTGGTGAACATTGCCAAGTTTGTAGGACTTGTACGCCACATTATAGAAAATAACTTTAAAGCATGATTTTTCTCCAAGTTATCTTCTATTCTGACAAGCACCATCTCAAAACCGTCTCAGTAGTTGGAAATCACAGGTCCCAAAGCACCTATCAGAAACAAGAGCTCTTGCGCATGGTTTGTCTGCCTCTGGGATACTTCTCATGCTTCAGTCTGTTTAACTGGCATGAGTCTAAGGGTCCTTCTCTCTGTAGCCAAACTAATCACCCTCCATACATGTAGAATAACACAAATAATGTTTTTTCCAACCTCACCAAAGAATATTCTTCCTCTGCTCAGAGTGGTCATCCAGCAGGAAGGAAAGACCTAACTCTGCACTTCTCAAATAGGCCTCCTATTATTTTGAGAATGGGAGAGCAAACAAAAATGTTGACAGATTAATTACAGGCTACTTATTTCACGTCATGTCCACAGAAAGAATGTATCTGCATTGAAAAAACAAGTAACTTATTAACCATTGTGGATGAATGCACGTCAGATAGGATCCATTGGAGTGATTTGGTAAAGTACACAAAGATCTAAATCCCACTTTGAAGAGAGATTTACGGCTTTACATTTTATCCCCACTGGCAGCATGACTGGAGATGAAACTTTCATTGATTGGCTTCAGCGAGAGTTAAAAATAAACAAAATTAAATCCCCTGGCTGTCCAAGAACACAAAGAAGCTGTTCCTGCTCTGGAGAACAAAATGTCTAACTATGGGTTATCTTCTGCACTTGGATGTTGGCAACTTTTCCAAATTGGATGAACATTTCCACGGTACTGCTGTTACAGTCTAAATTAGTGTAGAGAATTAATCTTCCTCCACGGTGTGCTTGTGCAGTTGGCAGGAAATAGCAATCCAGGATTGGGAAAGTGGGGAAAAAAAATCTTCAAATTACTATGGTTCAGTTGGGGGAGCCATCTTACTGCCATATCAAATCACCTACAGGTACCTCCAGAAACTGAGGGAAGAAAAGTGTTGGGAAAGCACTTAGAGGAGCGAGATGATACCATATTCCCAAGTGTCTCTGCTGGGATTAAGGTACGCAGCTGGATCCCCAGGTCCTGGTGTTACCAGCTCCTGGAGCACAAAAGGGTCTTGTCTTCTCACTGGCTTGGGTCCAGCCCATTCCCCTGCCCAGCACCAGCTCATAACATGGTCTGTTCATGGAGCCAAGCCAGGCACATTCATGTGGTGTCAAACTTCAATCAAGGGTCACAGAAGGAGGACCTCTTGCCTAACCGGGGCAGCAAGAATATCCTATTCACAGCCTGCAGTGGGAAGGACGTTCATTGGTCCAGATGGCACACTTGCAGAAAGCATGGCTTAAACGACTTACACTGAGTGACAAAAATCAAATTATCTGGTAGCCAGTAACTATAGCTATCAAGTTTGTTACAGTCCAGATCTATGAGCATTTTTTATAAGAACCAGCTTAATCAGGGGGAACCAACTGGCAATTTGCAATCGGCAGTTTGAATTTTCCCCCCAGATCAGTCCACACTTAAGTTGTTCTTACCACGTCTAGTAGTATGAAAATTAGACAGTTAGTAGGAAGGCAGAGGAACAGCTGAATATTATTTAAAATAAAGTATTACTAAATTGGACACTGGTAACAGAGAGGGATGATCTCATGAGGAGCATGAAAGAAAGTACGACAGATGCAGGAGAGTGCCAGTGACCAGCATTGGCAGAGAAGTCCCATATGAGAAGAGAAAACACAAAAGTTCATCTCTTGGATGTAGATTTCCACCACACAACCAGACAAGAAAACGACAGATGAATACTGCTGTTGAGACCCATATACTCTCAACATGAATTTAGAGTCATGATGAACTTGCTTTACATAGAAATGGAGGAAACTAACTGTGAGATCCAGCAAGGACTTTCTGAATGCACAGAGTCAAGGAACAAGCAATGAGAAGCAGACCTGCATGCCTGTGCTTAAGGAGTTAGCCATTCTCCTAATTAAATTTAGATGTGATGTGTAGGTGTGTTTACACACCTTGCAGTGGTAAATTAAGAAATGCAGTAAAACAAACAATTACCTAGTTGTTATTTTGAGAATGACTTTCTGGACTGGAGAACCAATTATAAGCTTCCTTCTTTTCAAAGAAAGAGACCTGTAATCCAAACATCTCAGAAGGGTTCACTGCTGCTGCAGCCAGCAAGTAGCTGTATACCCTTCCTATCTCTTGTGCCACAGCAATCCAGCTGGTAAGGATTTGATTGTTCTTCTCAAGAAAAGCACAGTCATTAATGTCATATTTTCATTGAAATTGAAATTCTTAGATAGTTTTTCAAGGGTTCCAAGCAGCTAAAACAAGCAACTCCTAGTTCAAAATTTAGAAGAGGGAAAACAACAATCTTTATGAAGGTGTAAGTAATTTTGTATTTATCCGGCAATGGAAGATCCAAGAATTTGATTTTACCAAGATGTTAATAGACCAGAGATAAGAATAACTATTGTAGGAGACATGCCTTCTCTTGCAACAGACACAGATAATCCCGTCAAAAAATAGCACACAACAGTCATTGAGTAACATGAGCGCAGTTATTATTGAAGGCAGAAATTCCTTTTTCCCCAAGTACAAATAATAATAGCAAAAATATCAAATTTCCTTTTTAAGATATATTTTAAAATAGCACTCTCACAAAAATGAGACAGTACAAAAACATTTGTAGTAATAAATTTCTTAGCTTCATTGAAAATAATTAATGTAACTGCAGAAAGATTGTGAATGTCTAATCCTCCATATGCACAAAGCAGATCTTTTAAGTTTGGCAGTAAACTAACTATACTCTAGCCCATATCTAAACTTCATTCGAAATGCTTTTTGTAATATATTGTCTAGCACTTGCAAACCTAATAACTTTTTAAAAAAATTTTGTGTGTAGAGTGTAGATGAGATGCATTAATCACTACGCAGTACAAGAGATATTCGCAGGTAGCAGCTGGGATCTGATCTCTAGATTCTGGAAATGTTGGGTTAGATTTAAAGCTCGTTACTCTAAATGGTAGCTATTATGCCCAGTCCCATATTTAAGCTTAGAGTTTTACTTCCCTTTGTACTGGCTGATATTCTTTCAGCTAATGCTGAATATGTGTATAATAAAAACCATACCTGAAGATAGGAATATGCCCTACAGATATGACCTGCAGCTCCGCTGGAAGTCAGGTAGCAGGTTTGATTCTAAAAATGACACATCTCTTTCAAGGCAGAGGGCAGAGACTGGCCCACATTTTTAAAGAAACTTGTCATTTATAATTTAAAGGCATGTTGGTGTGAAGATGCCCTGCAGAAAGAAGTTCCCCAGCTTCAATAAAAATGAAAGAACATCATTTTAATACAAAAGTACACTTGAATGTTGAGAGTATATTATATAGTTCAAAAGACAGTAGTGACCTATCACAGCATTTCAAAATTTTATGAGGATTTTTCAAGAGTCCTAAACTGTGAAAGGTCCTCAGCACTCAACCTTCAAAGCCCTATTCTTCCACACTTCATTTTGAAGCCATTGAGCTTGCTTTTTTAGTTGAAGAG
>WEIS01083067.1:38281-85997 GCA_013389965.1 Todus mexicanus
TTGCTTTTTTAGTTGAAGAGGGGGTTTTGCAGATGTCTCTCAATGTAGATGTAGAAAAAAAATCTTTCTGAGTCTGTAATTTAGGGGAGTGAAGGGAGGTAAGAACAATCTTCTGATTCACAGTGAAGAATGATGAGGATTTAACTCTACTAACTGTTGTTCTTTGCTGAATCTCATCAATGAGCAGAAGAGAGAGGCTGCTCAGCTCCTCCATCACATTGCTGAGTGCACCTTGCTAGTGAATGTCCATAGAGCTTGTAAGCAAAGGATGTGCAGGAGATGGAGACCAGCTGTGTCACATAGGAATGAAGGAATTCATCCTGACTGAAGAGAAGCAATTAGAGACGGGTTTGAATGAAGTTTGGCTGCTCCCTAAATAAATAATTCAAAACCCAGGCTTCTAGTAAGTCTCTCTCCTCAGCAACATTGCTCCTGAGCCTTTTTGTACTCCTGAACAAGAATTTTTGGGTGAATGTTTTGGTTAGCTGATAAATTCCCAGACAGCTCTTTCCATACGACCTGATCTAACGTCATCTCATTGAACTTATTTAGAAAGAATGAACAAAAAATGCATCATACCTGAAGGCAAGAGATTCTGACCTTATTCAAATTAAGGAGGTGCAAATATTGAGGAAAGAAGAAGAGTCCAATGGTCAGGGCACTAGCCAGGCATGCAGAGCCTTTCTCAAAACCTGCCTCTGCTGTAGCTGTCTTGTAAGATTAAGATACACAAAGTTAAATTAAACTCTCAGTGCAAGAATATGTCATCTGTAAGTGAGATAAAAGGGCTTCCTTTCCTCACAGAAACACAAGTGCTTTAAAGATGAGGCAACAGCTCAGAGCACTTTGGTAATGAGGTATCTCTGAAAACCAAGGTCTTTTGCTTTGTAAAGACAGCAGGAGAGCAGGTGGTTTTAATGCAGCTTTTACAAAGCCTTGGTAAGTTTAGTTTCCCAGATGATCCATCTGACACTCTCCCACCACCAAGCCAGTTCTGTGGGTTGTACAGTTAGTGATGCTTGAAGCTGAGTTACAACTACCCAAAGGCTGAACAAAAGAGCTATCAAAATTATTTCACATAAGACTCCTAGTTTCACTCAAAGTAGATTCCAGAAAAAAAACCAAAACAAAAGTAATACTTCTTAGCTTTCAATAAACCCCTATTTTTATACTTAAATGTTCTGGTTGCCAGCTCTGACCATAGTCCATGAAACTTCTTATGCTTTTCTTAAAGCTCCAAGTATTGAAGATAAATAACTATGCAAGAGTTACAACTTTCATGTAAAAGTAGCAATAGTTTTCTAAGCCCTTGGGCTGCACAGGAATCACTCATTCCAGTGGTTTAAAGTTGATGGTCTAGTATCTCAGCATGTGGAGACCACCCACAATTAGGAAAACCCGAGGAAGGCAATCCTGAAATTTACCCAGATGATCCAAAGGACCAAGTTCATGCTGCTCTCATTCTGTTATGCCAATGACGTAAAGACTCTTGTTACATAAGGTGGTGGAGTCACCCTAGGGACTAGTTTTGGCACGGTGCCCTCAGCGTGTAGCTTGGGTGGAACCAAGCAGCTCCATGGAGATAACTGCTGCAAACAGAGTGAGCTCTTTCCAGGGACTCTTTCTTTTTGAATTCCTTCAGTGCCTTCTGCAACAACTAAGACATTGCTTAGTAGTTTTGCCCTGCACATATGCATGTCAGCACTAAACTACTATAAAGTGAACTGACACCTTCCATTCTTTGAGGCTAAAATCAGTTTATTCATTTCCTTCATGTCAATCTTTGTTTCTTTCTGTCTCCTTACTATACAGAGCCCATCATGTGCTGGGGGATGAGTCACTGAACTTTTGTTGCCTTTTAGCTCCTCTCTGTAAGTGTGTAAAGCACTACACCAGATGCTGAGTGTCCTAAACCACAGTTTCTATAGCTAAATCCACATTTTATAGCAGGTGTAGACTACAGTATTTCTGAGTCCTAATCAGTCCCCCCCCATCTAAGTCATCACATAGCTGGAGAGCTCAGAGCTGGGGTCATTTCTAGTAATCCGGTCATTTCACAAGGTAACCTGTAGTTTATGCTTGACACAGATTCTTTAACAGATTATATATACAAAATAAACCAGTATTTTAGCAAGTCTAAACATAACCAACAGATAAGGACTCTCAGAGAAATTAAGATGATTAATTAAGGACTCCTAAATTAATATAAAACTATTAAATGCATATTACTGTATAAATATTTGCGATTGAACATCCTTACCGCAGTGTCATTGGTGGTAATGTACACCAACACATCTGAGTTGTTTCTGCCATTAATGTATCGGTAACAGTTCCACACGCAACTTATCAAGTAACCCTGCAAGAAAAAGGGAATTATTATTCTGTGCAAAAACCAGCCCTTTTATTGCAGCAATAATTCTACCATGGGATCATTAACTTCACTGCGTTTTTTTCTTGGAGTTCACTTGGCTTTGGGTAGGGCTGCCACTTGACAAGCAACTAGTTGTATCCACTTTTTTTGAACCGATTGGGCAAAGTACTGACATCCATCACCTCCTTTACCAGCAGGAGAGATTTCAGTTTGGCCAGCAGAGATGAACAAAGTGACTGCAAGGAAGACAGGAGGCAGTAACACATGTGAAGGAGCAGGAATCAGATCCTCAGCATGCCAGGGACAAGGCTGTTTGGACTAAGCAGTTCCGTCTGGAGCTTTCTGCTTCCCATGTAGTCACACATGACAATGACCCAGAGAACAATGTGTTTTGGGAGTGCTCAGCTTATATTTTTACTTAGGAGGTTCTGAATAGCAATTCTTTCACAAACCTATCACGTGCAAATTAAGCTGCCAGTGCTGACTGGATTTGCATGTGTGTCTCACTCTGAGTGAGTCATATTTGTGTGACTCACTTGCACTGATGACCTTCCAAAAGCCTCTTATCCTTCTGAGCTGCCCTGTGCTTCCTCCCTCTCCAGAGCTGTCACACACAGGCTGTGTTTTAGGATGCCACATGACTCACTGATGGCTCACTTGCAGATCACGAAGAGTTTTTTCCACCAGCGCCAAGCTGGCTGAAATCCAGTAAGTTTGCCTCCTCTTCTTTACGGCATCTTACAGACCCTGGATGACTTGGAGGTATTGCAGACTTCGACAATACTTCTGACCATCAAATGGGAAGAGCAAAAAGCTTCTGGAATGAGCTGAGGCCCAAGGGAAGGTTAGGCTGGCTCTGCAGCCTGAGCTATGCAAACCTGCCCCAGGCTACTGAAACAAGTGGAGTAAAGGCATATACACGAAGAACTGCATCATTACCAGAATTAAATAAAATACCATTGCTAATTATGAATAGTAATAAGTAGTTCGGTAGCTTTCAATGCTTAGATGGTATGTTCTGAGAAAGGCATTAAGAGCTAGTACTAAGCAGAGACTGAGTACAGTACATGTCTGTGGAAACACAGCCCATTTTTATAAGAAGACTTTAAATTAAGCCTACCTATTTGCAAACCAATTCCTATACTCCTTCCGTCAAAATCCAAACTGAGGGAAGTCCTGTTTGGGAGAAGCCAGTGGGAGATTTATTTTTGAATATTCCCATTCCACTACATGTGGTGAATAAAACACATTACCCCACAGTGAACCCCTATGGCTCTTCCAGCTCTAATCAGCCCTGCTCCTGCATGCATGGGCTGTTTCTCGGTGGGAGAGGTCCGTTCCAGCCCTGCAATTAAAGAGGTCAGCAGCCAGCACACACCAAATAATTGGCCCCGAGACACTGACCCACATACGGCTGAGAGTGGGGGTAGCTTGGAGCACATCCTTGTCCAAGTGCTTTGAACACGGGCTGCTGCCCAGCAAATCATGAGTCATGGAAACTTGTATTCCTCAACCTGTAAGTTCTTTAGGCTTGCTCCTAATAATTGTTTTCTACTGCTGCTGCTGCACTGTTAAATGGGATTGCTGATTCAGTTATCATTTTTTTTCCTGAAAAATTCGGCTGGGGTTTCAAATACTGCTTTAAAATGTGTGGCTGAACACACGGTATATAAATATATTGATTTCTCTCTCAGGAGACCAATGTCCACATTTGGAATAGGCCCTACGTAAAAGGCATTAAGTCACTTCAGCCTAATCCACCCTTCCCAGATACAACAGCACAGGCTGCTGACACACACCTTTTGGGAGGGTAGCCCCAAGTAGCCACCAAGTGAATGGATGGGTGTGCAAGAAGGGCTGAATGTGGAAACAGGCACTGTGCCTACTTCTACCAGCTTTCAATCTTCCCTTTTGAACAGTGGGAAATGACTTGAGCGCTTAAGGAACCGAAACCCACAAAACTTTATAACCCTGTCTCCCACTGCTGTTATTGTATACGCACTTGTTAAGCAGCGCAACAACAGTAACGTACTGCACAACTTCTGCTCAGCAGGCACATGCCAGACCAGCTGACTGACCAGCATCTTTGTGGAAATTAAAGGTTGCTGTATCCTGCCGTTTCTTGTAATAGCAAGGAAAAGTCTGTGCCAATCTGGGTCACAGCACCCCTCTGGGCTGCTCCCTCATTGGCAGCAAGTGCAGGCTGAACACCGCAGACCCAACAGAGCCCCCTCGGGTAAAGAGCCGTCTGCACCAAGTCCCATTTTATTCTCCAGCTGCTTTGAATTTTCTATTTACAGAGCTGGGCTGGTGTTCAGTAACTGGTGAAAATGAGATAAAGATTTCTATGCAAATTGAAATTTATATGAAGATTTCAGAGAGATGCTGATGGCTGAGCAATTGCCCACCTGTATTTTTCATGTTGGTGTTACAGGAGAAAACGGGTTGCTGTGATGAAATTTGCATTAAATCCATCTTCTCAGCACACTGAAATGTGCATCTTGTGAGTATAAAAAGGCTATACAAGAACCACTCCTTATAACTGCAATGAAATGCTGTGACTGAAAAGAATTAATGATGTCAAACCAAACCACTGCAACACTTAAATGGCACCTTATACAGGCCAGGACATCATCTGTTGGCTCACAGTCACACATACCGGGCTATGCAATTTAAATCAAATGACCTCTGCTTTAGAGATGCTTCTCCACCAGTACTCTGCCACCAGTAAGCACAGTGCTGGGACCTGTCCCAGGCTGTCGTGGAACAAGTGGCAACCTTGTGTCTCTGTGTTGGCCATTCCTGGGAGCAGGGATCAGACCTTGGCTGCTGGGGCCTGTTTTCGTGGTGCCATCTGCTGCTCCATCACCCCTGCGGGAAGGCAGCAGACACCAGGGCTGTATGCTACAGGTCTGGGTTCTCCCTGCAAGGAGACATCCCCCTAGGCAGAGCCACAAAATCTCTCCTGGTCAGCACAGAACTTCATACTACACCACCCTTTCCCATACACTGAGGACACTAGGATGTGCAGAGTGGTCTCATCTCCAGGTTGACACATTGTGCATGCAGGTTATAGGCATATTATGGAGACTACGGTTAATATTCAGTTTGCCGAAGGGCAGTCTGTCTCACTGAACTGCAATACCTTTCAGCTGGCAACTGCCAACTGGCAACTACCTCTTCCTCCCTCCTTTCCCAAAAAAGAAAGTTGTCTCCCCCACCCCACCCCACCCCCCCCAAAAAAAAAGGAAAAAAAGAGAAGAGGCTGTACTGTGCATCTGCAGAGTGCTCAGGGCAGTGGGGGGAAAAGGTTTATTCTGATTGTGCTTATGATCCCCTGAGCCTAGCTCATTTGGGCCTGAGGGGTTCGCCCACAGTGGAGAGGGAGAGGCTGAAGCCTCAGCTGTTCTGTCTCAGCAGCTGGGGCTGGCCAGCGGAAATTGAGGCCCTGTTCCCCAAGCCAGCTGCAGAGGAGAGCATGACTTGAAAGCCACTGTGCTGGCTACATGCCATCTGAAGTCCTGTGTACATGTATATAAATACATTTCTGCTGCTGGATGTCCTTCCTCGGCAGATAGGAAACACCTCTGTTTCATGGTATGTAACTCTGGTTCAGTTTCCAGACAAATACAGTAAATGGAGTAACATACTTTGGTCTACTCTGAAAAAGATTATTCGTGAAACAGCCTGAAATATCCATTAGGTGCTTCAATTCAAGTAAATCCTAAAGACTAAAAAGACAAGTGCTCGTGTGTGGTTAGCTGGCTTACTTTCTTACTACCCTCTCTTGTCCCTCTTCAACACGATCCCATGACTGCAACACACAAATCCACCATTTAATATCACCGTATCTTGATTTCTGCTCAGCAGCATTTTCCTTTGCATGTAGCTTCACCCAAACCAAAAGTGTCACGATGCCAAATGTTTCTGAGGAATTGTGCAATTCTGTTTCATATTTCCCACCAGCTGAATGTAACTTTTCCTACTGTCACTTTTCCTAAGTTACAATGTTTTGATTTCTCTCCCTGCTTCTAGTTGAGCTCCAGAAGGAGAGGGAGCTCAGGCATATTTTTATGCACAGTACCTTTTCAGTTTCAGTATATAGACATGGCACCATCTGTTAAGTCTATCAGTGATAAAGTGTGATGTATCTGGTAGCGTCCAGCTTTCTTTTCCTGGAGCAGATTCTATAAATCTGCATAGCAGTTCTTCTGGAAACACAAGAAATTAAAATAAAAATGCTAACTGGAATTTAGGATGTGTTTCTGTGCAAGTCATATGTTTTGTGACTCATTTGCATGATAATATATTGCTAGAAGGAGCATTATATGAGCCACATATCTCCTGGAAAAAACATGTGTTAGACACTTTATAACAAAATTAGTCTTTTGCGCTATTAATTTCTTAGGTTTATTTTTTCTGTAGCAAGTATTTCTGCCATTCCAGTCTTAGTTGCATTTTTTTAATAAGCTTGAAACTTCCTTGCCATACTTAGTCAATGAAATAAACAGATCCACCTTTGGTAAAAATAAGCTAATGCCTGCATCTGAGAAATCTAAAGAGCACATCCCTTGTGGCACCTCGCAGACCTATGTGTTTATTACATTCGTATATAGTTCGTAAAGATGCAAACAAAATCAAGTGTACAGCTGTGAATGTGTAACACCAGAAGGCTAAATTGTATTTCTAAATCAAGAAGAACAGTGAATACCACTTCCAACAGCACATTAAAATACCTTATCTGTTTTGTGTGTTTTTTAAAGTTTGAAGTAGCTTCAATAATCTAATCTACCTCTTTTATCATAGGAAATTTCCCTGTTCATGTTGCCAAATATGTTGTCTGGAAGCAATATCCCTGGTGTCACTGTGGCTCTTTGGGGCTTCTCTAGTCTAATGCATAATTGCTCTGAAGAGAAAGAACAAAGAGTATTCTGAAATAAAACCCAGCACAAGAAATACAAGAATGGCAGCACTGCACTGTGCGGAATTTGCAGAAGAACGCAAGAGGAGGGCAAATATATCAGCACGCTTTGCAGGAGGTCCAAGGCTTCACGGAATAGTTACAGCCAGAGGTGTTTGTTTTTCATGCATTGATTTGTCTGATCTTATTCTGAGCTCTCTTTGCACTTGTGTCCCACACAGCAGGTGGGGGCCAACCTCACTGGCCCACAAACCTGAGTGTGGTAGTTTCACATGAACCCTTTCCAGCTGCGTTGGGCAATGCTGTATCTTCTCTTCGTCTGGCACCTGCTACCTCCAGCCCTCTCACTGGTGAGGTTTGAACAACAGCAAATAAATCATCACTCATTGGGCCTCTTAGCTGTCTGGTGTGACAGTCCTTTACGTTGTTTCTCCCAGGAGGGATGGTTCGGATCTATTTAGCTGCTCTACAACATTCTTTCTGACAGAGGTCACCAGCTTCCAGAGGCTGCAATCATCAAAACTGGCAAAGAAATCTTCGGGATTTCTGGGTTTTCGATTCCTTTCTTAATATTCATAGCATTTGATTTACCTGTGTGACCAGAACTGAGCAGTAAGTGAATGTTATCACTGATGTATCTACTACAGCTACAAGATCCCTTTTTTTCAGATGGTCATGCTTAGTTCAGAACCCACTGCAGTATTCGTGAAACCAGATTGTGCTTCCTCTGTGCCCATCACCTAGAATTTATCACCACCGAGTTTATCTGCCATTTCATTGCTCTATCACTCAGGGCCATGAGGTTCTCCTGCAAAGCTTTCTTGGCTGATTGTTTTCTCTGTTTTGACTGCCATTGCAAAAAATGTTGTTCCCCTTCCCAGATCTTTTATGAACGCCATGGGTCTCACAGTTGTAAAGACTGATAATTTATCCTTATTCTCTATTTCCTAGCTACAATCTGAGATAACCTTTTATCTTGTCCCTACATATCTTATGGTGTTTTTTAAAGCTTTTGATGAGAGAGTTTGCCAATCACCTTCTGAAAAACCACAAAGTCTATATCAACAGTCTCTCCCTTGTGCACTGGATTACCTGCTCCTTCAAAGGATTTATGTGTCATCAGTTCCCCCTATGAGCATCATACTTCCCCATTGTAGCCTATATGTTCATGTGTTTTTCTGTGAGGTTTTCCACTTTTTTTCCAAAACATCCATCACTTTGATTTGTATCCCTGTCAAGCTGCCTGGTCTGTAGTTCCCTAGATCTCTTTTAAAGCCAGGCCTCCCAGCAAGGGACATTCCACCCGTGACCAGAAATAGAGCTTATACACAGTAATGCACTTACCTTAAAGGCCAAAATGACACTTATGAAAAGGAGGATAATCACAACTAGACACGTAGGGTTCACAGACATAATCTCCTCCTTGTAGGGAAAATTGTTGGGCTGCATAAACAAAAATAAGCAAAACACTGTAAGTTAATCTCACAAGTCACTTAAGAGCCATTCAGTTAGTGCACTGTATAATTAACAGCTTACAAAACTTGCTGTGAGCCACTAAATGGGGAGCTCTCTGCACCAATAACCAGTTACACTAAATTTGGCTGGAAAAGGCATTGTGAAAACTAAGCTGCCAAACACTGCCCAAAGGGCTGAGGGATTTGTTTTTTGCTTTGTGTATGGTGCATACTATCTTTTCCTTTGTTCACACTGGGTTTGTATCTGACAGAAAGTAAGAAAATATATCTCTGGGAGCTTTGCAGCAGGAAACCTACCATCTTGGGCAGTGGTAGGTAAGTCCTGTACTTATTAACTAATCATTATTCTGGCACTAATCATACTGGCACCAGCTGGCAAAGACCAGTGCAGCTCCTTCCAGAAAGTCAAAGAAGGAAAAGCTGGACAGCACAATCCTTTCATCCTTTATCCACAATCCTAAACACTGGGTCAAAAGATATTTGGTCTATTCTGCTCCATCTTGTTTCAGCTAAATTCGGACTACTTCCCTGGGAGCACTTGTTCGTGCTGCTGTCTGAGTGCGTGCCTGGCAGCAGCATGGGTCCTACAGGGGAGCAATGTCATGACTTCAAACCAAAATGTGCTCCAGGTCCTTCTGTTATCTCATACATGAAATGGATGTGACAAAAGTAATCTTTCTACTTAGCGTGGGCTCCAGTGATTTACAATTGTGAAACACTTCAGGATCTCTGGGTGAAAAACAGCTTCTAAAAATGGTTTACTGTATTTGTTATTGCTTAAAGAAAACACACACTTTAAAATGAATGCTCCAAATCATTTTGAAATATTGCAAAGCGTAAGTTCCTGTTTCAGTTAGAATAAACCATTGTTCACAGACAGAGCTGTTCTCCACAAAAGATAGCTCTGCTGCAACAGTAGCTCATTATAGTTGAATGTATTAGCTCCTTGCACACACAACCCCCTTTTCCCTTACAGGTCTAATTACTTAACCAGGCCAGCTCTGCATCCTTGTCAGGACAATTAACTAGACTGATCTATAACTGTATTCTTGGCGATGACGGTGTAAATCCAGAATAACCCCTTAGTACCCCTTATACCAGCACTCAGCGCAGTGCATCAGGAAATCATCTTTTTTTTGGACAGCTGCTAGTGAGAATAGCTCTTTATTTAGCGCTTCCATGAACTGTTCAGAGTGGTTAACTTCAACAGCAGCTGTGACCGTTTGCAGATATACGTTACATAAGCACATTTTCCGCTTCTTGACAGCAGTGTTTCTGTTCCTGAACTAAAATTCATGGCTGAAGCTTTTATCATGTTATATTCTTTGTCGAGGTACAGCTTTCGTAGGAAACTAGCTTGATATAATTCAGTAAGTTGCTTCTTTTTTTCTCTTTTTTTTCCACATCGCTAAATATAGTGGATGCAGTCACCCAGAGACCAAGAAAGCAAGGGTATACGCCAAGAAAAGATGCACTGAAAAATAAATGCAAACCTTACATGCAGAAAATTTAAGTATTAATGCCACAGCCTGCACGTGGTTAGAAAGTCCAGTCAGTTAAGCAGTTACAGTAAAAATCCCCCCAAACATTTTTTTTTAGTAGTGGCATAGTCAAACTAGTTTGTGAATGTATTACAGACTCCTAGTGAGGCTTTAGTCCTCCTACACTCTAGTTTTCGGGAACCAGTCACTGGTCAAAGACTGCAGCTCTGCATGGTGGGGTTTTGGCCATAACCTAATGTCCTGTTTCCAGATGTTAGCTCAAGTAGGATTTGCACAGGGGCAAGTACAGGGCAGGAAAATGAACAAAAAAGTTCCTGCTACCTTGAAAAGCAGGAACATCTGCTAGAGCCATAAGCCCTGGCCAAGCCTGGGAGCAGCATGTGCTGCTAAGCAAGTGCCTGGCCCTCCCTTACCTCAGCAGTATTTCAGCTGAAAGGACAAGAATTCAGCACCTAAAGCAGCAAGACAGGAGAGCATGTGAGGAGCAAACACTCTTGTTTGGCTCCTTCAGGCTCAGCTTTCTGGGTCTCTGTCCTGAAGAGATCTGGGCTGTAAACAAGCCCCAGTGAGGCAGTGGGTACTGAACCCACACAGTGGTCACACTCACCCAGGTGTCTGGGAGATCTTGGTGTGGGGTGTGAAAACTGAAGCTGACCGCCATGGAGCTTTGCAGCTTGCTGTGTGAGAGAGGAAGTTATCACGGCGGCAATGAATAGTTCAGGGGCTTCAGGTCACCATGGAAAAAACTCTCTTTGTTTGCTAACTGGGCTAGTGGCACTTGGCAACCAGAAGCCGTTTAACACTGGCTTGCCCAGGCTTGCCTATGAGCAATCTGATCTCAACTCACAACTACAAATCTCTTCAGTGAAGTAAGAAAAGCTACTTATAAAATCTGCAGCTTTTGGCAAAGAAGCAGGAAAGGCGGTGGGAAGCATCTCCAGCCTTACCTGGTGCTAGCACCATCATGAAGGTGGTGCCATCAGGAGGCCCTTGGGATCCTCCCGCGGCAGCAGCTGCCCCCAAAATCTCATTCAATCCCACCCAAAATGGGTATCAACAGTGGTTCAGATGAATCAAAGACATGTTGCCCTCCGCTGACTGCAGTGATCACCTTAAACACTGATGTAGGTGTATGAGGTGGGAAGAGAAATTCTGCTCCTGTGCTAAGAACTTGCTCTCCTCTGGGGAGACCAAGAGTTGAAATCCTGCTGCTGGGAAAGCCCTGGACACTGGGCTCAGTGCTGCAGCTTCTGGGAAAAGCTGTATCAAATGTTGCGCAAGGCTTGATGAAGCTGAGACTGAAGTACGGCAGGGTGGGAAAAATCAAGTCCATCACTGGAAATACAGGCATGATTTTGCATCAGGACATGATGAAAATTTGTATACAAACAAGGGGTAGTTGTAGTGGTATAGCACCAGCATGCTAAAGTCATCATTGAAGTGTTATTTATAACCTTATCACAGACATGAAGAGGGCTGCATACATAATAAAATACCTGGTAACATTTCAATTTAAAAAAAATTACTGCTTATACGCCGCAAGGCTCTATTAGACAAAGAACCTAAGGCTTGCATGCAAAGCATATTTTTACTGCATTGTTATTGTACAAATACACAAGAAAAAAGTCCAAGGCTGAAGCTCTTTCTCATTCCCTCAGCCTGCTTGCATAACCTTTCACATTTTCCTTCCCCTTGGACCACGAAAACTCCACTGTAAAAGATGATATGGATTCTTACTCAACAGCTACAATCCTCTGAGTATCAGAATCCTACAAAAATTGAAAGAAAACAGTAACCTGTCTGCAGAATTTTTAAAGCTCTGCTATGAAGTTAGTAGTACTTCTCTGGAATTATAAAACGGTATAAAAAATGTCAGAAAGGATATTCCTATTTAAAGCTTTAGCTTATAGGAAAAAATTATTTAGGTTTAATCTCTTTTACATTTGCTAAACATTTCTCCTAGGATTTAAAGGCGTGATTGATATCACCTGAACTGTTAGCAGCATTGCAGGTAGTCCCATAGTAAAGCTATTTAATATACCTTGACATTTTCTTTAGATGAATTGTAAAGGTCCTGTATATCAATAAAAAACGTTTGCATAACTCAGTTGCACACTAGCCTGTTCTGCACCTCTCCTGCAATTTATTTTGTGTACTGTTATCAGATGACAGAAGATGAAGAATTTAATTTGAAGGCTTTAGAAAGCCCATGTATCAAAGATTTAGTGATGCTAAAGAAAAGAAATGTGCTTTAGGTTAAACTGCTTTAGACCACCACTGGTTCAACAACCAAAATGATTTTTAATTTACACATGCTGGATTTACTGTATGTGAAATGTTTTGTTTTTCTAGTGACAGTGGTAATGACCAAGATGTCCAACATAACCCTTAGGAAGTTTTATGATGTGTGATCACCATACAACATTTCAAATGCTAGATTTGCAACATCTACTTATTTTACACGACCCTTCATGGTGAGATGCTTTTGCAATTTATGGGAATGGAGTGGCACACCTGTGTGCAACTGGGTATTAAAAGGCAACAAAAAGTTTCCAAAGACGTGTGCCTCTGAAAGAAGCAGCCAGTGCAGGCTGGCAGCACCAAATACCCTCTGAACACAATGTCCTGTATTGTACAATTGCAACATTTTCAGCTAGGGCTCTGTCTAGCCTATTGATAGGTGCTCATTTATCATCTTGCTAAAAGTGCATGAAGGGTTTCACAAGAGCTTGCAGCTCATCACTGATAGACTGAAATCTGGCAGATGCATACCAAGATGAATAGATAACATCATTACAGATAATAGCCTAGGGAAGTAGAAATGGTTAAAAACATGCAATTTGCACCTTAGAGCATGAAAAAGATGTTCTTTTGAGACTGCCAAATATGTTCCATTACCTAATGCATACCTGCTTCCAGATATTCAAGAGTGGGTTTGAAGAGTGATTGGAATTTTTCATTTGCCTCAGGGAGCTGCACTCCCTAAAATATAACTCTCCAAATTCAAAGCAGTTCTAGAGGAACAAAAACTGTAAGAATGCCAGGAAGAAACACAACCCTGCTTTCTGTCTACCTTGGCAGATTTCTTCAAAGGGGGTGAGGGCAAGACGACTCTATGGCTTACTTAAAAATCAGGAGGGATGATACCCAACTGGCATGACTCAGGTCTCACCCACAGGGACAAGGGTATTAACTGCAGTTTTGTTCTAAATGACGTGTTTGAGATGACAAACCTATCTACCACGAATATTATTAAAAGGTAGGGAAACAAGTCCATGGGTACAAGCCAGTTTAGCAATATTCAAGTGCTAGCAATGCATTGATGGCATTATTGCTAAAAATTTGAAAAGCTTGTTTTTAGCTTCATCTCACTGTGTGCCTAAGTATCTGATACCAGTGGGTGTGATCTTCACCTCTCCCTTTTGCTTTTGCTCCCTTAAACACAGCGTACTTGCTCTGAACCAAATGCAACAAACTTTTGCCAACTGATGTGGCCGTTCCAGGTAAAGGTACGAGGTACCTGCTGAGGTACTTGTGCTTGAGACCACAGCTAAGACACAGGAGGCACAAACAGCTTCAACACAGATGCAGAACAGTTTTAGAACTTGGTTCAGCTAGTGACATTAAGTGCACAAAACTCATCACAGGTCTTGGTAGTTTTTGCCAATCACTAATCTCCACTGTGAATGGTGAAACAGAAATGACTCCTTGCTTCTAAATGAACTTAGCTTAAACGAGCTTTTACCTACTCATTATCCTCATGCCTGTCATCTAATTTAAACAGCCTTTTAATACATCATTATTCTGCTTATGAAAACAGCATCACCTCTTGGCCTCTGTTCTCAGTAAACAAAGCAGGAAAAGCCAATTGCCTCACATCGTACTGCAATGTATCCAGCTTTTATGCGGTTTTTGGATGAATTTTCTGCATGTTCTCTGACTCTCAAGCACTGTCCTTTATGACTAGAGACCACAGACAGACAAATTAAACCTATATCACCAACTGAGAAGGGAAGTTTCATCTCTGTTACTATTCATTGCTGGCTTTTTCTGTCCATAAATCCCATAAGCAGTTTTTACAAATAGCAAAAAAACCATGGGGACTCTGGTTTTGGCACTTAGTACCCTCAACTGCTTAAAGGGTTGCTGCATCCCAGGTACAGTTGCCGTACTCTATGGATATCTGTATTCATCATGTTTTCACATTTCTTTACATTGAGAAATGTAGCACACATTAATGACTGAACTCAGGTTCCCAGTCTGTCTAACTCTGATTAATGGCTCCATCCTTAGTGTTATTACTTCTTCATTAATCTCTGTGTCAGCCATGGTTTTTATTAGAAGTGATTTTGCTGGGAAATGTCACAAGTACTGCCTCTGGGAAATGCAGAGATGTGCTCATTTTGAGCATTGTAGAGATAGGGCCTTTCAGAAGATGACACAGAACAGCTAGATTAGGCTTCTAATCACAACCTCCTGCTAGAGGACTCAATCCCCGAGAGAGTGAGCCTGAGGAAGCTCTCTCACAGCCGGCATTAGCCTTTGCGAATGGCCTCCTGGGTACCAAGGTTATTAATGGAAGTCAGGAAGAGAGTGAAATCTACCGCTGATTCCTGGAGGCCTTCCTCTACCCAAAATAGAAACTCACTGGGAGATGGTTGGCTTGACTATGACCCTTTGCAGTCTGCCAGCTAACCTCTCTGAATCCACTTGATATAACCTTTATTGATCTAGTGCTTTATTGTTGCACTGAGCATCATGCTGCGAAGTCAAACGTCTCATACAAGTCTATTATGCCCCTGCCCATCTTTATTGATGAAGCCAATAATCTTGTCAGTGAAAGAAAATGAGTTTGCCTGCAGGACTGATTTTTTGTGAAACCAGCTGGCAGTCATTAATCATATTCCTCTGGTCTAATTCTTTATCAATTGACTCTCCTCTCAGCCCTTCTGTTATAATTCGGCTTGGTAGCAATGTCAGGCTAATCAGCCTATAATTATCCTGGCAATCCCCTTTGCCCTTTTGAGCTCTGACAGTTTAGCACTCCTGACGTCTGGCAGCATTTCATTAACAGTCTGGAAAATTATTTACAACAGCAAGACAAAGATGTGTGCAACCAGAGATTTTAACACTCCAGAATTGCAACGCAGCTCATAAAGCGCTCTGCTGCACTGTTCCCAGTGACTTCCAAAGCCTGTTCCTTGTACTTCTGCTATAGAAGGGCCCATTATTTTTTAATTTGCAGGAATGACAGTGATGTTTCAGCAGGTATTGTGAGAGAATCACCTGCTCTTTGCCTCTCTAGTGAGCTGGTTCCAGATGTGGCACCAGGTTTCGGCAGAAGAGCTGGGACTCTTCGGTGCGCAGCTCCCAGTCTGCTCCTGTCCCCCTCAAGTTACCAAGACTGAGTAAAGCTGGTTATGACTCATGCTCTGGGAAGGGGTGGGAGTTCCCGCAGCCACACAAATGCTTGCGCTTCCACAGGAGTAGGGCTGACACCCTGCAGAAGTGAGGCACCACAGGCAAACAATGGGCAGGAGGGCTCCAGCCACTGGCAGCGCCAGCTTCAAGCACTTGCCAAGCTGTGGCTGTAATTTACTCTTTTCCACTCATCTCTCTCAGAACTTTTTGAACAATTCCTCTGCTTCTCTTCCAGTGTACTGCCAGCTCTGTCTGCAGGCAGGTGTTAAATAAGGCGAAGGATAACATGCCTCCAACACATCCCAGCTCCTGCTGCCTTGACACATTGCCTCTTCCTGCAGATTTGTGGGGCTACTTACCTGCCTACTATGTCTCATTACCTGTTATTTATACTGCCCTAGCTAGTTTTCCATCCTCATAACAAAGTTCACAGCCAAGCTAATCTGTATTCAGGTTCTGAAGGCAGATTTTCAGAGGCAGCTACAGCATTGGCTTCTCCAGAGCTCGGCAGCTCCAGCTGCACCCTGCCAGACACGGCATGTGATCCTGTGATGAGACAGAGGCTGGTGGGCTCTTGCCTTTACTTTAGGCGGTTGCAATCATGTCCTGTAACTTAGGCAATACTGGCTATGGATGTTTGGCCAAAGTAGACCACAGCAACGAGGGAGCCTCTAGTTGTCCTTAAGACTGAATCTAGAAACATTTTCTAGCAAAAACAAACCTACATTTAATCAAACTCCTCCTTAATGAAATCTGCATTAAAGCCATCAAATAAATTAAAAGGAGCAACAAAATATCCTTGAAATAACACGAAAAATAAACCACTGGATATGAACACAATAACTCCGAAGCCAAAAGCAATTACTTATTATCTATGTCTTGCAATATGAGTCTCATTCTAAATGAAGTGGTGCTGAGAGCTTCCACATAATTGCAGAACTCCAGAGCTCTGCACAAATACTGTGATCAGTTAGTAATGTAACTTTGCGAGGATGTTAAATACAGACTAGCAATGACTGAGAGGACTTTTCAAGGACTGCACAGGAAGTCAACAGGAAACTGCTGGCTAGAAATACAGGACGAACAGTGCACCTTGCACAGTTTTTCCCCCTAAGGCCCCCAAAGGCTTGTGAACAAATGATTTACCAGCTGGCGGAGGTAGTCCTGAATTGTGCTGGGATAGACAAGTACACTGATGGCAACCAACGTATTGAGAGCAAAGTCAAAGATCTGGTAACAGAAGAAAGGGATGATCCAAGCTGCATGTTGCTGAAAAGGAAATAAAATAAAAACTCATTAGGCAAAAGTTATAATAGAAGGATCTACGTCTTTCTGCACTAAAATCTAAGGAATGTTTGACATGGCGCAGTGTTAAATCAGCTGAAATAAATATGACATTCAGCCAGAAGGGTTGGCCAAGCCAGTTTGGCTGCTGAACTACAGTAATATGCGTGATGTAAGTCCCACAGCTCATTACACTAGGACATTTAGAAAACACGATACTTCCTCCCTAATTCATAGGATTTATATTGGGATGGACCACAGGCTTAGGAGGTGAATGGGAAAAAAAAAAATCACTTAACTTTGGTAGGTACTAGATTCAGTTCACTGAATTTACAGCTTGCCTAGAGCTTGCTTATATTTGAAACTGCAGACACGCAACACATCTGGGCAGCCCTCCTGCCTGCAGTACAGGGGCCTGAGAAACCACTGATTTGGGAATCAGTTTTGCTGCCTTTTTGACCTTTTTTTTCCCTCTCATTTTTCAGCTAAAGAACTAAACAAGAGATTGTTAGAAAGAAATTTTCTTAGTTTTGTTTCTACAGAACTGTACAGTTGTCTACGTTTAGGGTTCCAGGGCAAAACCCCACCAGACAGATTTAGTTTTCCCCTCTCTCCCCCTCCTTCTCCTCCTTCAGGGAAAAGATAGGCAGAGGGAGCAACAGGTAAACAAAGAGGGGTTTGCTCGGAATTGGAAGCTAAGATTTGTAATTGTAACAAATATCAAAAGATATTAAGGGGAAAAGAGATGTACAGAGAGGTATAGGGAAGGGATATACAGATATATAGATGTATACAAAACCCGATCTCGGATGGCGAAGGATTTTCCCCACACCACGTGGAAGCAGGCCCAGAACAAGCAGTGACCAGCATGACGCAGGCAGGAAGGGAAAAAGGGACACCCCAGCATCCTGTGCCCCCTTATATAGGGGAAGGCAGGAAAGAGAAGGGAATACCTGGATCATCTGACCCCCCCGAGGTCCTTAGTGCTGCTACCCAATTCCCTGTTAACCCTAAACCACCACAACAGTCCGTTTGATTCATGTCTTTACCAAACACAATGAATTACCTTATATGCGCCATACGTAGCCATTGCACAGATCAGAATCATAAGAAGAGAAATTGCTGTGGCAATGCACATATCTGGAAGAGAAACACACCAAAATGATTGCAGATAAATTCAGAGCTTCGTTTGGGTATTTTGCCCTCTATCTCATGCAGAGCATCTCAAAGGGCAGGGTAGGAAGCGGATGGAGACAGGGTCGGGTGCGTCCTTCAGTCACTGCTGGAGGAAATCCTTGGTTCTTATAGGAAACCTCCTAAATATGAGAAGCACAGGCAGTGATTACACTGTGGAAGCCTCTGCAGCCTCTGTGAAGCTGTGGAGATGCCATAAATAGTTTCACTTCTCTGAGCATTTTAAAAAATCAGGAGCAGTCTTGACAAGACTATTTGGCCAGTGTAGTCAGAAAGTGTCTGCTTTTCTGCACTATGGATAGTTTTTACACTAATAGCTGCTCTGTACCATTGCTCACATATCTCTAAAAATTCTTGAAGGGGAGAAATGAATTTTTGAAACCAAAACTAGGAAGTAGAAGTATCTTACAGCAGAAATAACATCTTGGAAATTTTAATTTCAACCAGGAATACTACAGAAATAAACAGTTCACTAATGAAGATCTCTAACTGTCAGGAAAGGTGAAGTAGTAAAGGAAGGAAAATATTCTTTAAGGTTTTGATTGGAGCAATTACAGAACTCCTATCTTTTTCTTATATTGCTGCTTGACTTTCAATTAACTTTTCATTAGGAGTTCCTAAGCCACAAACAGCTGGAAGGAGATCCTGGGGAGGGAGGAAGCGGAGAAATTACATGTTTGGTCTTTTCATATACACCTCCCTTGATATTATAGCAAGCCATAGTCAGGATATAGGAAGTGTATTTCTGAACCTGACCTTATAGTGAGTTTGGGAGGGCAGCTGAACATTGCAAATACTTTTCTGAGTCTAAGCCAGTGCACAGAGGAGACAGGATGTGAGGTACGTAGAACATGACTTTAGAGATCCCACATCTGTCAGTATTGTGAGGTACCTGCTGTTCACATTATCACCAGGTGCATTTAAACTACTGTGTTGATGAGACATTTGGTGGACCTGAGACACACAAATACATGATGGTGTTCAGGCAGTTCTCTACCCATCATTGCCTTACTCTGGAGGCATGCGGAATATGAAGATGCCTCCATTTGATCACAGAGTTGTCACAACATCTAACTCCAGCACATGATGAGGAGCATCCCCACAGCATGGAACAGTCCCTTTACCTCCCTCAATGCATCAAAATGAGGTTCTGGGTGGATGCTCTGGAGCCTTTGTCAAAATCCCCGAGAGATCCCAATTTGGTAGCTGTGGACAGGTCTCACCTACCACCACCAGACAGCAGTGCAGGTTTACCTAGGTCATGGCTGAAGAGAAAGGACAGACACTAGGTCTTGTCTGTCATTTTTTCCAGCCTACCAGTATGATCATCCATGTAGAAGACAAAGGACACAGTTCTTGATCCTCCTCTGCCTGAAGAAACACAAAACTTGCAGGAGCACAGAGCTCCTGCTGGCCCTGGATGCAGAGAGGAATTTGAAACTTCTGAAAATGGCAGGAAATTGAGCAAGAGGAGACTGTTTCTGGCTGGTCAGGACATCTCCAGAGGGTGCTTAAGTACATCGGGCTACAGGCTCCTTGGTATCGCACTTAACAACAGTAGGCTTAAGGACTTAGGAACCCCTTTTCCAGGATACTGATTCCCTTTTCCTGAGTTTCAGTACCCTTGATCTCCCTCGACATCAAATTTTGTTCTTGTGATTGCACAGGGACGCAAATAAAACAGAAGAAGTCCTATTGCAGGTGACTTCCCAGTTTAATGGATGGAGATCCTTTCCTGAGCTCCTGGAGGAGCACATTTAAAATGGTGTAGTCTGATAAGGGCCTAGAGCCCAGATGTCCTTCCTCACAGTGCAAAACCTTGGATCTCTGCCCTATTGTCAAAATAAGTAGGTCTCACCCAGGAGAGGTGCCAGAACTCAGTGGTGAGTTTAACTGCACCCCTGCACTCACTGCTCCTACCCGGTGGCTTTATGTAGCTTAGAAATGTCACTGGAAGGCTGATGGGTTTGATGCCTATAATTCGGGAGCGGATGGCTTCTCAGTGCATCCCAAATTGCTCTTCATCCCAGTTAGGTCCTCAAAGGCACCTCCTTCTCCTCTTTGACTACGTAGAGAATCTGGACATCCACTGCAGGCATCTGAGCTGCATTGCCATGACCAGTCTCCAGCTTGTCAGGAGCTGTAAGGTTGTGCTGTGCCTCTTAGAGGTGATCTGAATTCTGCCCTCAAGTGGAATAAGCATCCACAAAACAAACCTGTATTAATACAAGGTACTGCAGCCTCTTCAGACACTCTTAACTGTGTGGTGGTTTACTCTGGCTGCCCACATACATCCTTGTGAAATCAAAATGATTTTGAATAGACCAGGTATAATCAAGGTAATGAAAGAAAAGGAGAGAAGTGGAAATGGTTGCCTGTAGCCACTAACCTCAATTGAAACCTCTTGTAGAAGAGGCTCTTGGATTACTATTTTTATTTTAACCATCACTTTGAAGACACTGCTCATGTATTTATTCTGTCTGTTCTTAATCCCAGTTACCTATTCACGGTGTCCAAGGGGAAGCTGTTGCCATTGTCATTTGCAGCAGATGCAGTAGTCACAGGCCTCGCTTTGCTCATGACCACAGCAGCACTGGTTCAGAGCCAAAGCCTAGCAAACTGTGATAAACTTGACATTGAAGCTCTGCTCTGACACACTCATACTCCCTGGGTCTCTCTAGCTGTGCTCCACCGTGCCAAGTCCTAGTTGGCTCAAGCTGGTTCTTTCTCATTTAAGGCTTCATTGGGTTTTTTGAGCTGTGTCGGCTTCAATTAATCAGAATGAAACTAGATATAGCACATTAAATGAGAAACTAACAGGGGTGGGTGAATTTTCTTCCAAGCCATGCTGTACTTTCCATGGCATTCATGGCTAGAAGGGCTGCACTTGGACTGCTGCAGTGGTTATATAGTCTACTGTCCTAGATGGCCTTTTGAGTTTTCTACTAGGGTTTAAAGAAATCAGTTGGACTTTTTTCCTCTTATACCTTGCAGGGAGATCCTGCTGCAGTGGGGACAAGATGCTGCTCGGCAAAGCTCCTGCCATGGGGTGCTTGCATGCATAGCCAACTCCGAAGTCGGAGTTCCCTCAAACCCATATCAGAAGCTTTTTCTTGCCTTCCCTTCTCCTCTTGCAGAGGACGCTGGCGACAGGTGCTGCAGGGATGGGGAGAAGCAGCCAGTGAGGCCAAAGCCTGAGCCAGGCCCTGTGTGAAGTGATGGAGACCTCAAATCTCCAGCTCACAACCTGCCCCAGCCCTGGAGATAATCGCTGTCTCACAGCTCTGACAGCAGGGGCCAGAAAGGTGCTGATCAGCAGCCTGCAATGTTCAGGCAGTTTTGCTCACCCTTCCAGCCTTACTGCCAGCTAAGGATTACTGCCTCCTCTCCTCAAAGCTAGTCGTGCAAGCTCAGTGCTGCTGCTCCCAGCTGCTGTGCAGCCTCCAGGGTCACAACCCATGCAGCAGCAGCATTTTCTTTCCAGCAAAAGAAGGAGGCCAGCGAAAAGGAAAGAGATTTCTGCACCTTTGAGCCCAGCTCATTTACTCCAGAGGATAAGGCTAGAGGAGCAGATGTAGCCCTGAATATGCTACACTCTCTGTGACATGGGGCTCATGCTACATGGGTGGTGTTTATGGATTCTGGCAGGAAAGGTCCCACTTCCATTTACCCCCCAACAGATGTCCAAGCCTGCAGTCTGTAGGTTTCTTTATTGAATTCTTCCTATTTGAATTAATCTTTTTAAAGATGCCCTGGATGCGTGCCATATTTGGCAAAGTGACCATCACGTTATTCTGTCCTGCCCTAAGACCTCTACTTGTCCCGTCACCCCATCCCAGGGACACAGGCGGATTTTTGGCCTGAATTGCTGACGTTGGTGTTGAAGTTCCCCTCAGTTTAGACAGAGGACACAAAGGATTTCAGTCCTTGTTGTCAAACGGCTTATAAAGTATCACACATGTCTGTGACACCGTGAAGGTAGTAAATAAAACCAGACAACACTCACTGCTTGTTTGGGCTGTTGACACATCAGGGTCACGGGCTGTGTATCTGGAGAAACTGAGCAGAAGGCTCAGGTGCAACCCTCTGGGAAATCAAAAAGATTCATAAGGCTTCTCTATCTCTTACCCAGAGATTATTAGTCCTTTAACAGCAGCAGTATTACATTAGGCAGCTCACACATTTCTATTTTTTCCTAGTACAGCTTCTAGTTCATAAACTCCTCTAGGCCAAACAAAATAACAGAAAGATGAGCCTAGATGGGCTCAGCTGAATATTCATCACAGGAGGAAATGCAGTGTTTTCCCTGGATCCCAGATGCATGCCTCATAGAGCCAGCCAAACCACACGCACTGGAGGCTTCCAGTACCTGCATCTGCTGCATGGCAAGTCTTTCCTTCCCACTTATTTTCTTTTCTAGAATAGAAGGGAAAGGCTATAACCTACAAGGTTTTCTAAGTGCTCAGGTAATCCTTTCTCTGCTTAACCAAACAGACATTTTGGACCCTCTGGTGATGCCCTGGAAGCCACACGAAATCCTGAGCAGCCATTCACAGAAGAACTGGTGCTGCACTGGCATCTTCAAGCAGTTTGTGCTAGACTGGATGCGGCTCTGCATGTGGCAGGAATTTTTCCCACTGCTCAAAAAGGAAATTGAAAATTCTCTATTAATCCAGCTCAGGTACAGCGAGAAATGAAAATGAATATAAATATAAGGTGAATCCTGGGGGGTTTTTTTGGAAGTCAAGGGAAATCTATGGTTAGCCATAACTCTGCTGCTGTGGCTCATCTGCTAAGTTCATTTCCAGCTATTCCAGGTATTTTCAGATCTTTTATGAAGGTGCCTACTTAAGCAGTGAGGGAAAGGGAGTGACAATTTTGCATGCAAACTCTGTGTCTACATTTCTTTGTTTGTTTGCTATTGATAGAAACATCAAAAGTAGCAATGAGAATAAGGGCTACTAGCATTTCTGTCATTATTATTTGTCAACACAAGTACATACTGACAACAACTTAGAGACCTTCATTAGCATAAAAATTGATGTATCCTTCTCTATTTCATACACAGGGCTTCACATCCAAGAATTTCAGCACGTGCAGCTAACTTGGGAAACACTTCAAAAAAAGACAAATAAAAGTAGGACAAGAGAAGAGCATGTGGAAGTTTGTCTGATGTTTTATGTCATAAGAAAACTTAGAAGTTAAAAAAAAAGAGAGAAAGAAATAATTAAAAAAACCTCCTGCCAGCTATTTGCAATAACTATAAAAGTCAGTATCCTAATTCAGCTGCCTTTACTCAGTAAGGTATTAAACTGGAGGGAGTCAAAGAATAAAAGGAGACATTAATTCAAATGTTCATTGGTAATTCAACTGCCTATGAAATGTCCCCTTTAACGAATAGAAATGAGGTTGCTTGGCCCACAAGCTGCCCTTTTACAGTCTTGCAGGGTTCACTCCAGAAGCCCTGATAAAAAAAAATATACAGAAAATACAATTTTCAAGTGTAGATGGAAATCTCCAATGTTCTTGATCTGACAGCTATTGCATTACAAAACAGAATTACTATTTTAAAGCCTTGGGCACTGACAGGCCTCTGATGTCGGCTATATAAAACCACACTGACAGACAGTCATTACCAAGGTTAATCTCTGAGAATTAGGACAAGGCAGTCAGTTTTAATATGTCAGAATCAGCCAGGAGCCCATCTGTATCTACTATGGTCCTTACTTTCTTAAATCCAGTTACATAAAAAGATTTTGAATCGGAAGTTGTAGGTGGTTTTTGAATGAAGACACAAAATAGCAATTGCTCCTTATTATTATTGAAGTGTAGATGTCTAAGACACATCTGTACAAAAGACTTTGTGGAAATAAGCATCCCCTAACTGATACCCAGCAGCTCTGACACACTGTGGGTGCAATTATTTTTCTCACATGTGGGGCTGTTTTCCTACTGATACTTTTATTTACTACAGGAGGAATGAGGAAAGCACTTGGAGCCTTTTGCTGTGAATGGCTGTGATTCTGAGAAGCAAGACAGCAGTATAACAAACAGGAGATCTTTCAGATTACTGTAAGGAATTAATGGAACAATCTTGGGAACAGAAATAAAATTAAACAGACATTTTTATCAAAATCACATCAAGGAAAAACTTTTCTAGAATTAAATGTGTGAAGCAAATCAACAAACCAAACATCATTAAATAATTTGAAACAGTCATGGAAGAAAGAAACATTTGCAAAGAACAAGAGGTTTTTGCAGAAGATATAAATGGCCTGGCTAACCCTTCCCAGAAACTATTGAAGATTTTCTATGATGCCACTCAATGAGAGAGTGAAGCAGCCCTATGTTATCACTAACACGCTCACGAGTACACAGTTAATATTTATGCTTGCATCAATTCCAACAGGTTTGTATAAGTCATGCCATGTGCACACAGGGACTGTGTCAATATGTACAACATGAATTAACACATTCAGCCAGTTACATAAACAGCAGTATGGGGTTTTTATACATGTGCAGGCACTATGAGACAGACACAGTGCGAAGAGGTGCAGAGACTCAGTATTTCACTGTGTCTTGCAAAATCCCCCTAGGGCTCTCAGCATCATGCTCAGGGATAGCATCTCCATATCAATGGTTGTCTTGCCCATGTCGAGCCAGGACACCACAGAGCAAACGGTTTACTAACAGACAGCAGATTTGGTTACTACTAGGTAATCGATTTGAACTGTGCCATGAATACACCTTTAACAGTAAAAATGCACGTGTACGATATCAAGGTGAGGCAATAACTAAAGGACGGCATTTACTGAAATGATAGGACAGTTACAGAAATGTCAGAGCAATGAGTGCTAGTATTCAGGCAGTTTGTACTTACTGGCATCATCCATAAATTCAAATTCACCCCCCAGTTCAGCACTGGTTAGGTGATACTGGTCAGGATCAGTCAGGGCGCTCAGCAGAATCAGCAATACCACCGAATTGATAATCTACAGGAAGGAAAAAGGGAAAAGGGTTAAACTGTGAAAGTAATCCACGAAAAACCTCTGGGCAACATCTACCCACCAGAGTCCATGTCAGCTATGGCAGAAGCTATTTTCCAACTGTACAATTAAACTAGCAGTGCAATTAGTTTCTCTGAGTTTGTGTGAACAGGACCTGTTTCTCTCCAAGTGTTATCAGGAAAATGAAACAAAATGTGGATTATCCACTTTTGTTCTGACTCTCTCACACCATCAGAAAAGTTGCTGCTGCTTTCAGATTATAAAGCACATTAGCACATCCACTCCAGTTTGTTCTGTTCTGTTGCAAGAACTAAAATCTGTTAAAGCCAATAATTTTGAGATTATTGGAAATGAGTGCTGTAGTCAAGGATATTAGCGTGGCAGAACTGGAAATGCGGAAGGGCCCTGTGAAATTGCTAGATGATCAAAGAAGAGTTCATTTGCTGGAAGAGGCTGAATTTTAAGAGGCTGTCAGCGACGGGCTGATTCACGTGAGCTGCTAAACCAAGAGGCCTTGGGGGGATGGGAGGAGGGCAATGTGAGCCCAGTGTCTGATGCACATGTTCCTGTGTCATATGGCACGGAGACACTTTCACATATGTTAAGGCTTGTCTATGAAATGTAGTTAGTGAATTAAACACAAGTATCAAGTGATTCAGTAGAACCAGACTGTCAAGTATCAGCTATGTGAGGAATGCAGAGGTAGCCAAGAGCTATATTTTAAAACAAATCTGAACAAAATGCTCATATCACTTTGAAGTGAAGAGGGCTAATTGCAGAAAAGAAGATTACTCAGCATGAAATAACGCAGCCTGGCTAAACGATTATCCTACAGATCTAGGAAGATAACTGATGAACAGGAAAATGGAGACGATAGCTGAGAATAAGAGTATGATGGGAAAGATGGATTTGTATTACTTTGGTTCTCACTTCAAAGTCATCCTAATCTGATCACAGGTTACTAACAGCAACAAAAAGGTGTAGGAACACAGGCTATTACAAGATATAACAGGTTAGAGAATTTCTTGGATAAGATAAATACTTTTTGACAGGCAAACTCCATCAAGTTTAGCAGATAGCAGATCTGTTAGCAATGATCTTTGAAAAACTGTTGAGAATACATTAAGTTCACAAGACGGGGAAAGAGCAAACACAGTTTATGCCTTTTTAAAGCAGGAAGGCTACATGAAGATTTTCTAGCTAGATTGTGAGATTCAAGACTAAAATGAACACAAAACCAGATTATCAAGCAGTCTCCCCGTTAGCACTTTAAATTTGTATGATCATAACCAGCAACCACCACGGGCTTGTCAAAGACAAATCATAATTAATTCATCTTATTTTCCTTCTCTGACAGGCTAGGAAGCCTTGTGGATAGGGAAAAAGCAGTAGATATCATCTCCTGGCACCTTAGCAAACCTTTTGACATTATGAGATTCTCATAAATGAGCTAGGAAAATCTGGTTTGATTGAAGGTGCAGGAAGGTGGGTGCACAACCAGCTGGACAGCTGTAATAAAAGAAGAGTCATCAAGGATTCTCAGCCAGAGCAGCTGGCTCTGATTAGGGTTTTCCACTATCATTGAAAGACTTGATATTTCAAGTCACTTTTAACTTGTACCTTTCTTTCATTTGCAAACAATGACAAACTGCAAGCACTTTAAGTGATAAATTTTTTGACGAACTATAGCAGAATTCAGATAATATAAAGCATCATATCTGTAACAAGCTGCAGAAGAAAAAGAGGAGAAATAACCAAGTTCCTCAGAAAGGAGTCTGGGTATGACAGTGAATGAACAGAACGTGACTCAGCACCATCCCATGAGCTCATCTTTGCAGCTATGTGGTGGTGGGCAGCACTGCAGAGACCTAGGTACTAGATACACAAGTCATCCTCCCACTCATCCCCCACAGGGCCTCTGCAGAAAAGGTCCAGTTCAAAGTCCTAAAACATATCAAGAAAAACCCTGGGGAGGATTCTGCAACAGAACAGTGTGATTAGACATCTGTAAAGTGTGCCTGGCAAGGAAAAACTGGGGTTACTTAGTGAGGAGAAGGCAACGGGAGATACTCTCAGTCTTTTATGTGCAAAAAGGCAAGGAAAAGTAAGAGGCAATAGACTTTTCTCAAGATCCACTGGGAGATGAGTAAAATAACAAATTTAAATTACAGTAAAAGTAAATTTAGGTTAGGCAGCTTGCTGAGCAATAAGAAGAATAAGATGGCAGAAGAGATTGTCTGGAAGGGGTTAGAGAACTTCATTACTGCATTTTTTTCATAGAACAGTTAAATAGCTTCATGTTGGGAATGCTGTAGCCATAGATGTCTTGGTTTGGCTTTGAAGACAGATCAGATTACTGTCAAGATTCAAAGCTACATCTCACTTATTTTTTAACATTATATATAACTTTATATTGCAATCCAGTTCTTGCTTCATACTGCTTTGTGGAAAGCTAGAGGACGTATGCCAGTAATAAATATGTTACTTAAGAAGAGTGCTCAAAATAACCAAGCAATCAGAAACTATAAACGTATATGGTGTTGCTATTTTAAGGGTATCAAGCTTAATCTTGTACAGATATAGTCAGGAAGATTCATAAGATACTGACCTAGGTGCTTTACTTTCTCCATCTGGGTATGTGCAGATTCAGATTACGTGTTTGTCAGCATGGCCTTAAGTCTCTGTACAAGGCGCATATTGTGTTTGCCTCATCTGAAGTCTGCTGCAGTTGGTAGGAATCTCTCTAATGCTCTTTAGTCCATCACTTTTCTGTTCTACCAGGCTGTTCTCTCGAGATCCTCAAAATGATCTTGGAGCACCTTCCAACTGTACTGTCAGCAGTGCAAGTGAAACACACCATGTGTTTATTTGCTCACCCTCTTTCACCAAGAAGTAATGTGTGTACAGCTGGGTGTATTGTATTTGTTAGGAGTTTTCTTCTGTCTGAAAGTGATGTGACCATTGAATTTTGAAAAATGCTTTAATGCATAAATTTAATGTGCTTAAAAACTTACTGATGTAGCATCTTCCAAGGACACATAATCAAGGATAAGAGCATAAAGTGATTCCCTGTTGATGTGTGCATTTGGTATCAGAGATCAAATCTCTGCTCCAGGAAAAGCAAAGGAGATTTTTCTGCTCTCTCAATAGGGCCAAGATTTCCTTCAAGACATTTTACATTTCTTCAGCGACAAATAATGTAACAACTAATTAATAATTAACAATGTTTAGAATGCATTTTCATTATGCAAAGTTCTGGTAAGCAACTAAGCCCTATACCTTTTCAATGAGACATGTCGTCCTCTTTTTATGGATGAAGAAAAAGAAACATGTTTGTGAACATGCAGCAGAGTGGCATTCAGCAGTAAAAATAATATGCAAGACTTTGCACTATCTAGTCAGAACTGTGACCACTCCACCCTGTTGCTGGTTACTGCCATAGTGCTACCCAGAGTTACAGGAGGGGAAAACGAGGGTCACTAACAGGCCTTTCTGGTCCTGCCCAGTTTGACCTTGGGCCTCCTCACACCCCTGCCCATGGCTCAGGACACCATTTCAGCTCAGCCTGGCCGACCTTCACAGAAGTGCAGCTGCACAGTATCTATCCTAGCTTATTCAAAATAAAATTAGCTCCAGTAGCTCTTGGAGCATGCCATTAACACAGATCTTCTGCTGATTCCTAACTCAAGCAGACAGAGAAATGCTGAGGCCAGCAACTTACACAGACATCCATAAATACTAAAAGAATTGTCAGGAGTTACAGTGGCTCAATTTTTACCTGCCTACCTTCAGCTTACAGTCAAGAGTAGAAATAAAATTGCTCTGATAAAGGAGTTTAGAAGAGGAAATATTAAGCTTTAACTCAATACACTGTATTAAAAATACACCGATGTTTCTATTGAAGTCCACAGGGTCCCCTCTGCAAATATTCTACTACAGTTCTCCCAAGACTTCCTAATTCAGTGAAGAGAAATCCTTGTATTTATAGGAAGAAGTAAGGCAAAACCTCTAGCTTTATTTATATTGAGGGTTCAATTTAGAACTGAATACATGCATGTAACAGTCTGGATGCTGCCTATGTGGCGAAAGATGCACATACACCTTTAATTCTGAGTCTGCTTTCAGCCTCACTGAACTCAAGAGAGACCCACTTAAGCCCTCTCCTTAAATCTCTACATTGGTGAAGAACTAACTCACCGCCTCTGCTCCCAGCTGGAGGTCCTTTACAATTCCAGAGAGATGGTTTAATCACAGAGAACACCCCAATAATATGTAGGTATAAAATCCCAATACTTTTAGATAAGCGGAGAAATACAGAAAACTGCAAAGATAAACTTTGTTTTTATGATATAGAAAATAATGAAAAATAATAGATTTCATAAAAATACAGTCATTCTGGGCTAACCTCCAGCCTTTTGTAATCTGTATTAGTGAATTATAATACTATGACTGATATGGGCAGCTAGTTACCAAAAACATCAGTTTACTCTATGGTCCAGTACCCAACACAGTATAAGCTACCAGATGAAAGAGATGATATTTCTGAACAAAAAATAGTTGTGACTGAGCAGCAAATAACAGCAGATTTCTCTGAGGGCTTTGAACAGTGACCCATCTCAAGGTGTTGCTAACCAAGGCTCTTAAACCTCAGCCAGGTTTTGAACTGGCACACAATTCTAGCGTATTTTTAATACCCTACAAAACAGACAGGGTTTACTTTGTTGCTCTACAGAAATATTATTGAAACAAACCACCAAGGACATTCATTTGACTAGTAAGAAATCTTAAATGTTTTAAATAAAGCTGAAGGAAGCTAAACCCCCATCCCCTCTATCTCCCTTCAAAAAAACTCCGGGTGAATTTATGACTCTAGATGCTCATTCTCTACAGAAACTATAAAAAACAAAACCCTAAACTATTTTTGCTCCTTGAAACTAAATTAACAACAGGAGAATATTTTACAGTACTCGAATATTTGAAGTCAGTATTACTATTAGAAAAAGTAAGAATGTAAGGAAAATGTATAGTTAAGCTAAATCAACATCCTTAATTCTCCCCATCTACCTTTGTCTTCCCACTCGGCATGTGTTTGGCATTTTGCTTGCTTTTTTCTTTTAGAGTAGAAGACATTAATAAAAGCAAGGACGCTCTTATTCATCAAGAGAACACAAGAAACCTACAAAAGGAAAAAAACCCTCAAGTTCAGGGTTTAACTCAATAGTTCAGGATAGATTTGCACTATCTGGGGCACCTTTCCCAAACTTCTCTGTTAGCAATGATGGTGACTTAAGGTTTATGATCTGTTGCCCTATATAGGCAGATTTTTCTATTTGTTCTCTCTCTCTGCTAGGCAAAGTTGTTCGGGTTTTTCTCTGAATTCCAATTAAAGAGGAAACAAGGAGGAAAGTTTAGGAATAAACGTTTTACCACTTTCTGACTACTGTGGAGAGCAGACAAACAATGCAATAAAGAATTAAGCATCCCCCTGTATGCCCAAGTTTCTTTACAGATCTCATGGCAATGATTCAGTCACCTTCTCCCTCAAGGGGCACAAGACCCAGGAGCTACATCTGAGCACTCCCCAGTCAGTGGTCTGAACTCCTAGGAGAGAAAGATCAGGAGACTCCTGGCTGTCAGAGTAGATACCTCTCTCTTTATTTCTGCTGTGTAAGCCTTCTGCCTCATTCTAATGAAAATGTTTCAACTCTTCAGCGGTGCAGGACAAGCTGCAGACATGTTTGTGATGCACAAATCAATGAACAGTCCAAGGAAGGAAGGAAACCAGCCACACTCACTTTTTCATCTGATGAAACGTAACAGTCCGAAGGAGAAAAGAAAGATGGTCACATAAAGCTGGGTGACAAGAGAATCGTTCAGCCCTTTCACCAGTGAAAATCATTATCAGAAATTATTACTGAAGCCAAAAGGTTGGAGGAATGCAAAAAGAGATGAGCTGTTTATTCCAGAGACACAAGTACTTAGTCATATTACAAAGCATCTTAAAACCAAAATATAAGCCTTCCAACTTCAGGGTGTTGCTCAAACTTAAAATAATAGGAGAACAAAAGAAATTGTTGTCCCTGCAAAAGTTGTACATTCTTACTTCCCTGGGTGGTTTCTCAAAGCCTATGTTTCTGGCTGTTACCTGAAATACCACACTGGAATAGGGAGAGCATTAGTCAGATCAGAAGAGGCAATTAAGTTTCTATGTTCTTTAATCTGGAGAAGATAGGCTGCAGTTCTTGTTGCTTATTTTTCCATATTACTCACGAGAAGTCGAATCATCCAGGGAGGCTCAAACTGGCATATTACAGAGTGCATATTACAGAGAACATATATAGAAAGCTGCATAAAATATTTTAATGAGACTTTATATATAGTTTCAATGTTGATTATTATAATGACACTAAGCATTGAACTTTAAAGGCCATGCTGATTAAATCGATATAGGAAGTCCAGCATAATTTATCAGCACTCTTCTATACAAATGACTCAACTACTGCCTACTGCCAGCCTTTTAACAGTCCTAAAACCCAATTCACAAGAGGTCTGTTATAAATGAAGTATTGTAATGACTAAATTTATTTTTTAAAAAAAGTAGATAGACAGACTGTGAAGGATGCACACTAGAGGTTTCTGCCTCCCTAGAGATAGAGTTTAATTTGTTATATACTTAATCTTAGTCCTTTCATGGTTTAAGGAAATAGGATATTTGTATGCAAATTTATGAGTGGATTCTTTGTCACTTTTGCATTATATTTAAAGGAAGTTGAACCTGTGTCTGAGCAAATTCCTGAAATTGATTGCTCAGTCTTGCCCCAGCCCTGGGGAAATATATTGATATATCCCTGTTCAAGTTACAACGGTGCCAGACTAACTCACAATTTCTACTAAAGCACATCTTAGTTTGGAATGCTGTGGAGAGCTAGCAAAGAATTGGCATGCCTTCAAACCTTACTAGAAAAAAAAAGTTGTTCAAATGGTCTGTTGGGATTTGTTCCGTTTCTACATTTGTCCTTGACCTCCAAAAATGGACTTCTCAGTCTTGCAGATCACTGTGAAAGGTTGAGGGAAAATCTTGTTAATTGCCACTGTTGATGTGAGTTGTGGCAGCTCCCATGGATCCAAACCTTAGTGTAGACTCATGACAGAGAATGAGCCAGTCAATGTAGATGTAACTGAGTACCTGGGCTGGATTGCCCAAGGCAGCCCATAATGCTGTCTGTACTCAGACTCACCTCCAGCCTCTTTGGACATGTTACTACTCTGGTGAGAGGACTGTGCCCCAACTTTTGACAGCAAGCCCCATATGCCCACTAAAATGGAAAAAAATCCAAAACACAGCAAACTTTTGATCAATTATTCATATGTAGCCACCACAAACAGAATCTACAGAAGCCATGCAAAGGACCAGGGCTGTCAGTAGTAAACTGCATCCTTGCATCACTCTGCAACCCAAGGCAGGGATTTAGTTATACAGGGAAGAAGTCGGCACACCACAGAGGGTAGTACAGTACAGATAATTACTAAATAGTAAACTGCATGATCACACATCTGATCTGTCCAAGCACAGCTATTTCACAGTTGGGAAATGCACCTCCACAAGGTGAAAACCTCCCCCAAAGTCGTGTGTCTACAAAAAGCATTTGTCTTCTCTGCTTTAAGAAGCTTAATATATCTCCTGACAGAACAAAACCTTGCTCAGCACAAGCCAGCAATGAAATGAAAAACAGCCACACCACTTTAAAAAGCTCTTCTAAGGACTAAGATCACAGTAGTCAGAGCTGACTGCAGACATCCAAAAGACAGCAGACCCACAGGAGGTCCAGGAAGAGTGCGCTATGCTCAAATCCAGATTATTTTTTCAGTGATGCCTTTCTGGCAGATTCATTATCTCAGATTGACCAGGAGCACTCTCTCGCTCCTTCAGCAATGAGCGTGGTTTTTCTCTCTTCCTATTCTGCTGCCTGGAGATTTGGGGCTTTAAACCTCCAGCCCAGCTGGAGAATAACACAGAAACTCCCGCACACATTTTCAAGCCACAATCACTTTAAAATCCCAGAGTTTTACAGTCAAAGGATGAGCCTTACAATGAAACTGGGGAAAAATAAAGCAATCAAGGAAATTAATTCCTGGCTATTTTGCAACATCTCTTCTATATGTCCAGGAATATATAAGACTAATTGCATTTTCACTGACGTCAGTCTAATCAACGATCAGTTTACGAAGCTTAATGTGTTCTCCTCTGGCTCACTAGGAGATACATATTAACCTTCAACAGAACTTCTAAACACATTTTGCTTGATTAATGTAATACCTCCTCTCCTTTCTATAAATACATTCATGATTTTTGTAGAAAAAACAAATGCAATTACAGCATACAGGAGTCTTAATGGGTTTCTTTCCTTCAACAAGCATTTATGTAAACTTTGCTCCTCTTACAACCAACCATCTGTTTTCTCACTGGAGGGAGACAACCATTCCTTGTAATCCAAGTGAATTTATTATCCAATTGAAGGCTTTGCTAAGGAAAACAGAGTACTTTACAAAGGTTTGCATTTTCTGAATTGATAACTGTGTTGATTATAAGAGACAATCATGTCCTTATGCTGGACAACTGATGCAGATTATTAGCTTTCATTGCACAGATTCATACACTCTGAAAAATTCTAGTGTGGTTTTTGGGGATATAAGAATTGCATATGTAAGGGGATTAGAGCTTAAAGACATTTTCATAAATCCTGGTGTTGTGCGACAGACTAACAGTTCTGTAAATGCATGGGCTGTCCAAAAGATGCTTAAAAGAAATTTTATCCCTCCAATGACTTAAGCAAGTTTTAAAGCCAAGACATGAAAAAACACATGGACACATGACAGAGTCTATGGAGAACTGACAAAATGAAGTTTCTGCTCCTTTCTGCAACACAGCCAACACGCAAACCTGGATGTTTTCAGTCAGAACAGAAAGCAGAGATAACTTCAGATATGCTAACGTGGGATACTGATGAATCCACCCTTTTTTTTTCTTTCTTTTTTTTCATATAATCTTGCTGGCCTGTTCATGAATTGATTCTGTCTACCCAGAGGTCCTTGCAAGCTGCCTTGTTGATTGTGTGATTTAAATTCCTCCCATATGATACTTCATTTTGTAATTTAACTGAAGAGAGTCTAAAGCATGAATTGAAGAAAGGAGGTGGGATAAGGTCCTGTACTACAGGAACCAACCCAACGTTGTACATGGTGGAGAGGAGTTCTTTAAGTTCTCCAGAAGCCATTCCCGAAGCAATTAACTATTATGTTGCTTTATACTGTCTCTCTAGATATGTTACAATCAGAATGCAGTTACTGAGAAGGTCCTTTAGACAAGATAAATTTTATTCATGCTATTGATCAGTGCTGATCTTTATTCTTTGTTCTATTACGTTCTATTACGTCTAAACTTCAGTTTCTAAGAAAATGTCATGCAGGTCCTGGACAGATTTGTGTGCATGATCACTCATTTATTTCCCACTGGTCTTGAAGAAGTTAATGAAATGGATGCAATTCACTCCAAGAGCAAATAACCTGAACTTCCTCTGATTCCAGTCTCAGTCAGGTATTCAATGTGTGCATCAATCATACAGGGAAGCCTTTGAAAGCAGGATTTATATTTTGCCTTATTCATAATGAATTCCGTGTTTTCTCTTCACTCTCCTCAAGAGCAAGCATGTGCATAGGAAGTCTCCAAAGAGTTATTTGGAAATGTCACTAGTTGTTTTTAAGATCTCAGCTTTCATTTTATGAAAGGAAGTACAGACAATAGAAAAACAAATGATAACTTTATAGACATGACACTTAGAACATAAACATTTAGTCACTGCAGCCATTTCCACTACAAGAATTGGGAATCTCGAATCATCTCAGATTATATCATGATTCCTTCACCTACAAGTGGAGAAATCTCACCTGCTCCTGCCACTACATCTCCTACAAAGGGATGAGAATTAGCCATGTTATTTGCACCACCCAGCTCTTCTCCCTGAATATGCTGCCCAGGACTGGCAATTTTCTAAGAAGCTAATTTTCTAAGTAAAACACACATCCTTATATTTGTATTCATGCAAATTCCCACAACTTGACACTGGGAGAACAGCTTCCAATTCCCTGTAACATCAGAGTTTCTAATGGTGTGATTTCCCCCTTTTCACAACTTCAACTCTTTTTTCAGTGTTCAAAATCACCCAGTTCTTACAAGATTGAAAATAATAACTTCATATTTTCTTCGAATGCCTTTATTTTCCCTGAAAAGGCTTTTCCACGCTGTTCAAGGGACCCCCGCTTATAACTCCTCGCTGACATGAACAGCCTCAGTCAGTGTGAAGGGTGCAGGAGTGGGGATAGAGCAGGCAGAAAGGACAGGAGTGTGGGCATATTTTGTTTACATGAGCAGTCAGTGCTGATCTCTACTCCCTGCCAAGTAAGCCAAGATTTCCGTAATCTTCTAGCTGGTATTTAAGCACTTTGCCATGCATGCTCTTTTGCACGGGGCTTGAAAAAGACAAGGAAATAAGTGCAGCTCAGTTGCAAATTATATACCTCGATTCTCTTTTTGACATAAGGTGAAGTGCACTCTGCTGATCTCAGCAGAGTGTTCAACCTGTGAATCAATGAGGCCATAGCAAGCAACGCTTTTCTTTTGCTTTACAGTATAAAGAGGCCACTACCAGTATATTTTTTTATCCATTAGAATTCGATCCTGTTATTAAAAAACGACTGGCATGCGGAAAGGAATTATGCATATTTTCAAGCCTATATTAAGAAAAATCCAGAACTGAAATGTCATGACTAGCAATTCATGCTAAGCTTCCCACAAATAGCAGCTCAAACGTTGAAGCCACCCTGGCTAAGAACTTCAGCTCGCTCTATTTACCTTCTTACCGCACGTCCTTCAGAGGTAGTCATCTATGCAGCTTGGTAACTTGCAGTTATAAAAGGTTTTCAGCCTTCCATTAGTTTTTATTTTTAGCACAGCTGCACTGGGGCCACGGGGGCATGGAGGGAGGTGGTGAGGGCCATGGGGCTGGGCAGCTCCATTCCACTCCTTCTGGAGCACCAAGGTGAAGAGCAGCCCCTCCCCAGCACCCTTCTGCAGCCAGCGAGGTGGGGAGCAGGTGGCACTGAGCACACAGAGCTCAAAAATGAAAGCTCCTTCTTATAACATTTTGGTTGTTGTTTTGTTTTTTTCTTTTCTGAATTGATGGCTTAAAGTTTAATCTTTTTCCCTCCCAAGTCAATGGGAAATAATTCCTGTTGTCCCAGGGGATACTGGTGGAGCATTGGGGTGTGCATAAACGTGTCGGGAGAGTGGGAAATTCTTCTGTAACACTGCCAGCACAGCTGATGCCTTTCCTTCTCTGCGTTTTACATAAAGAAAGTGGAGTTCATTTACTCAGGAGGAAGACATGTTTATAAATGCTGTCACCTCTGACTCACCAGTACCAACTGGGTCACTAGTAACTGACAAAAACACTGGCTTTCCCCTGTACTCCAGCCCCCAATGGAGCTGGAAACTGAAGTTGACTCAATTCAGTGGTGTCACTGCCTTGAACAGCACACTGATACAACTATCTGGAAAAAAACTAAGCTGACGGAAGTTACTTTCTCATTTTCCTTAAGCTTTTCTTTTTCCTCAAAATATGACACTAATAACGTTGTGCAAAAAATGTTTCTGCATTATTACTTGTGACCTTTGATTTCATGGTATAATACAAAGAAGTGTAAAGCCCATGCCAGTGGGATAAAAATCAAAGATTAATAACCATCTGAACCAAGCTGGTCCTCAGGTTTTGAAATAAATAGTAGCCCCCAGCCAGCCACATTACTGCCATTTTAATCCTCAGCATCATGTTTGTATTCAACATTGCAGCACCTCCTGTTAAGCTTTTCTCCCCACAGCAGCACACTAGTTCCTGAAGCACAGGCTATTCAGCAACCCAATTAGATACTCATTTCAGGAAACTGCCTCTGGCTTCTCCACCCTTTACAAGTTACTTTTCCCACTGCAGTGCCTCAGTGCTCTGTGATAGTATGTATATTATATTATGTATACTATATTGTAGTACCATGCAATACTGTGCAATATTATTCTAGATGCACTACCTATGGCTCTACCAGGAAGAAACTACTGCAATACAATAGCTATAGAAACATTAGCATTCTGAGATCCATTATGTTCTAAAATAGAGCAAAGTTAAATATTTATTTCCCAGCTATTGACACTGTATGAGACTATTGAAAGTGTCCATGGCTGCTGGGTGCATGTTGGAAATGCAGAGAACATTCCTTCCCCTCACCTATGTGGAAAAGTGCTCTCATCATAGAGACCTGATAACTCCAGGCCACTCAGCTCCCCGCTCTCTCTGCTATTTATAGGATCCCAAACATTCAATTAAAACATTAAAACTAAAAAGCTAAAACATCATCCCAGAGAAATGCACTATTTTTTCCACATTTCTTCAGACACAAAATTCTGCCTCCTGAAATTGTACTACCTCAAAACTGGTCCAACATATGAAAACGCTATTTTAAAAGCCTAACAAAACTTTTAAGCTACTATTTTTTCCTTCTTCAAAAGCCTTTGTTACTGAACTATTGTATTCACATTCATAGAATTCGTAAAACTTACACTTCACAGGTAGCAAGATATGAAAAATCAACAAGAAAACATTCACTCTTTAGGAGGGTGTTTTTTCCTCAAGCAATTTCCTGTAAAGCAGAATGGCAAACAGTATACACAATATGGAACATCGGTGTGGCAAAAAACCAAAGGAGATTTTGTTTTAACTTTAATTGAACTAATGCTCGTAGCTCATGGGCAGTTTGGAGAGATGAAACCACTCAAAACACATGCAGAGAAAAAATTGCCAGAATCTATCTTTATGTAAACCCTCAACAGCTACCTCTTCCTTACCTATCACTTCCTGACTTTGTAAGCTAGCAAAAGGTTTAGCATTTATTATCAATACGCATCTAAATTTCTATTCTTAATAACTAAACTTAAAAATCTAAAGATCTGCAGTAGAGGAGAAGGCGCAGAAAGAAATGTGCATCTGGACATGTTATGAGTTGTTGTCAGTTCGAAGTCATTCAGAAATCTACCCCGAAAAAAATTATGAAAGCAGAAGAAGCCAAGTAAGAAGAGGTGTAAATCAGGAAACACCTGCTAGTTAGGAAAGAAATTCTGAAAAGAGATTTTGCAGAAAAATACTCTGTGAAATTGAGGTGCTGGTATTTAAAGGTTAGAAACACAGTAAGTAAAAAGTCTGAAAAGCTGTCAGGCTTTTCTTTTCTTTGGCCAGCTGATGCACTTACTTCCCTCTTCCTCAAATATCTTTAGGTTCACTGAACTGCTAAAATACCTGTATCCCTGTCTTTGTGGAGCCATGGTAAAAAGGCTTCATTCAGCTGAAGGCAGGAAGCAATAACATGAATACTGGACGAAATGTTCAAAAGCTTTCAGGTCAGCTTACTGAAACTTCACTGCAGCCAAGCAAAGAGCGGCATCTTTTTCAATATTGTCAGTATTCCAGACACCACAGGCTCTGGATATTGCATTTAACTATATTTTATTAAACAAAGAACAAGAAACAGTTCAATTAATGTGCCATTTTCTCAGTGGTGAAATACGTATTTCATAGGGCATAAAGTATTTTATATGATTTCTAAGACATAAATGTCAGCCTAGCCTTTTTATTACACTGATTGAATTTATTTAATGAGTTGTCCCACAATGGAGGCCAGCCCTGCATTTTTCACTTGCTTCTGAAGGGAATTTCAGCAGTTCGCAAATAAGCCTGGGTCTAATCTGCTTCCACCTGCAATCATTTGAAAAATGATGCTTGGCAAACAGCTCACACCAAGAGATGGGGAAGACTGAGCAGGCTAAGAAGTGCATCTACATAACCCAAAGCATTGAACCAGCTCTTTTTATTCCTGAGCCAGATTTGCAAACCCTGCGACTACAGCAAGGCCGGCTCTGGGAAAGCCGCTTTTGCTGCAGTGCTACCCAAGGGATTGAGAAAAGATTGTCAAAGACAGGAGAGGAACTAAGGGCTCAGTGTGTCTGCTCCTCATTACGTCGTTCTCCTGGATGTGTAATTGGGTGTCAAACCACCTCTGGGACTGATGATAACCCAAAGAAGCAACGCTTCAAGGGTCAATTCCTCACTCCTATAACCATGATGGAGGAAAGAAATCTTTCTAGTACTTGGTAGCAGCTGTCTGAAAGGTTTCATCTCTCTACCAAGCAGACCAAGATACTATCGACAAACTGTCTGACCAACAGGGAACAAACACCTGACTTCTTCATGAAGCAGCAGCCAGAGATGATCAAACAAGATTTTCTGCGCAGTGTGATCAGGGTCCAGCAGCTTTGCTGGTGCTAACCACTAAGTGCTGCAATCAACCCTGGCCTGAGAAACACCGCTATGAACTTTGGAGGAAAACCCCTCACTCCACCGATCCTTCACTCATCACATTTTCATTCCCCAGCTTTTTGCCTGAGACCTTGGCGAGCCTGCCCGTGCTCTGCATCTCCTGCCGCCACCTTAAACACAGATCTGTGCATCTCCTGCCCACCCTTAAACACACTCATGCTTCATTTCCCAGTTTAGACAGAGTCTAAACACCGGCCTGTGCCTCGCCAGGGGGTGACCCCTGGGGCAGCAGCGGGGCAGCGCCGGAGCTCGCTGAGCATCACGCTGCTAATTATACCGTGTCTCCTCGGAGGGCTCTCTCCAAAAGCGCCCGGACTGCAAGAGCAGCCTTGGCTGCTGCTATGGACCCCCCTCTCCGCCGAGCAGCAGCCAAGGCTGCCCCTGCAGCCGGCTCCGAGAGACCGGGGCTGCGGGGGGCCGGGGCCAGCTTACCAGGTACCAGACGCCGAGGATGATGGTGCCGGTGCGGACATGGCAGCAGAGGCAGCAGCTGTTGGAGTAAAAGCGCGCCCAGGGCGAGCTCAGCATCTCCGCGGCTTCTGTGGGTTCCGCGCCGCTCCGCGCCTCTCTCCGCGCCGCTCCGCGGGGGCGGGACCGGGGCCGGGACTGGGGCCGGGGCGGGGCCACCCCTCCCGGCGGGCGGGACCGAGAGCGGAGGGACCCAGCCCAAGCAGCGGCGGGCGGGGAGGCCCCGGAGGTGCCCGGGGGGCGGTGCCGCTGCGCTACGCCTGCGCTGCCTCTGCTCTGCCGCTACACTGGCCCTGAACTGTCTCTGCACTGCCCCTGCGCTGCCCCTGCGCTGCCCCTGCGCTGCCCCTGCGCTGCCCCTGCGCTGCCCCTGCGCACCTCGTCCTGCCCGTCCGGGTCCCGGGAGCCGCCCGCCGTGCAGGGGGGCAGGCAGCACACCGCAGCACGGGCAGCCTTTAGGACACCAAGTGGAGGGAACTGAGCTGCCAGCCCGGCCTGAGTGTCTCCGGCGTGGCACGGATGGGGGAAAAGTGCCATTGTCCCGCAGGTCCCGTCCAGCCCTTCCCAGGCACGGCTGCGCCCCAGTTAGCGTGATGGGAGCGAACCTGTGAAGGTGCTGCCTTAGCAAAGCTCCTCTGGCAATTCCTGACTGGCAAACCAGGAGAAATAAACCTCCATTTCACTGTAAAGAAGGATAATACTGGAGGAGATAGTGGAATGCGTTGGATTTACACAAATTCTGAAGCCACAAGCATTTCTTTTCTTACAGAATGCCCTTCTAATCCACTCCCAAAGTCTCTGCTGCTAACGAGCCTGGCACTGCCTTGTTTAACTGATGCACAAGTGAACATGAACCTCACTGTCCCTGCTTGTAGTTAACTGCCCTGATAGTGGCGACGGAAACAGCTTTAGGAGGAAGAATCCAGTGCTGCGTATTCAAGCACTGATGAAGGTAGACGGTAAACTTCCTACCAAGCAGCTGACTTTTTCATATTTTATTATCTGAGACTCGTATCATTCTCTAGAGGAAATAACGAAGAAAATTCTACCAGGACGTGTGTATGCTTGGCCTGACCCTAAGCATAATTTATTTACTGTCTTCTATCTTGGCTTCCAACCAAATCCCACAATTTATCATCAAGATATAACATTGAAAAGTACTCAAGTGTTTCCCTATATGGTTGCTCTGGGGCTCTTTTTTATGCCATACAAACATCTGCACAGAACAGGAACTCCAAGATAAAAGCTAACTTGGCAGACAGGACCATTTCTAACTATGCCTTATCCCTACCTGTAAAGCCACTATAGTAAATTAAATTAAAAATGCTTTAAGTGGGGACTTTACATGACCTCTATTCTTAGCTTATCTTTATAAAACTTTCAGTGGAGGGTGGGTGTATGTGGTGGTTTGTTTTGTTGTTGTTTGGATTTGTTTTTGTTTTGTGGGGTGCTTTTTGGGGGCTGCATAAAGTGAAAAACCACTTGGTACTGAATTTATAATTTTGACTAGATTATATGCATATGCCAAATATTGTATTTTCCAGATTCATTTTCAAAATACACTAAAATTCTAGTAAAATGAAATATCCACATTGACAAAACAAATATTCAAGAGGTCAAAGGAAAGTCCCAAACAATGTGGTCTGGGTTATCTCACTGGTAACCTTGGGAGACCTTGTCCTTTAACACCATAAAGTAAGCAAGTTAGAAACTAAACCCTTGTATGTACATCTTGTAAGTGTATGTGGAAGGTAAGAGCATTTGCTTCATGAAGGTCATCTGAACAAGGACCTGGCCTTTTCAAAACAAAGGCAGTAATAAATAAAGGGAGATGCGATAAACAAGAACACACAGGCAAGGTGGTGGACAACAGACCATGGAGACAATACCAAAGACCAAAAGTCTCCTGTTACTGATTGATGGACCATTGAAATGCTCCAGGTGCAGCTTTGGAGAGGGTCACCTGGAATTTGTAACTGATAAGGGGCAAACAAGGGGAACATGAGAATTTGGGATATTTGAGGAGGACTCCGCAGAACTTAGGAAGGCATGATTAGAGGAAGGGGATTGGGAAGGAGCAGAGTGGGGATCAGACAGAAAGGGGTATAAAGGGGCTTAGTTGTGTGTAAAGTATGCTCATCTGACTGAGTCCTGTGCCTGGTCACCTGCTCTTCTTATAAACCCTTTCTTACCTTTCTCTATGTCATCTCAGTATCCGCGTGACATGTCCTCTGTGATTGTCTCACTCTGGGGAAAAACTCCCTCCTCCTGCCAGAGAATGCTCTGATCCGTTTGGCATTTTGTTGTGCTTTCTAGTGCTCCCTAAAATTGGTAACCGGTAACCAACTTTAGTGAGCACTAGAAAGCACCAACCTCCTCAACCTTTTTAATACCTATCTGAACAAGATTGCTTGAAGAGAACGAATGACTTGGAAGCTGCCGGTCATTCCCATCTTCTGCCTGTACTCACAGTCCACAGAGATGGTGGATCACAGTTCAACTGGCCTTGAATAAGTCAATTACCCTGTTGCCCAGCATTGCCTACAGCACAGGCACAAAAGGGCAGCTCAAGGGAACCACATCTTCTGCTTGTAGGATTAACCACGTGCTTCAGAGTGAACAACGTTGTTGTTTTGTATTTGGCCAAGTTAAGGCAAGATAAGAAAAGGATTAACCATTGTCCAGAAAACAAGGTCTGGGTATTGTCCTTGGGCACAAGGTGGTGTCAACGCTGGGAAATAGACTGTGATTGTAGTAAAGATTCATTTTAGGAGTCAAAGTTGCTGCTTGGCTTGCTTCAGAGCCTGTGTTTCAGGATGACTGCAAATGCTTCAAGTATTCAGGGCTACAGAAATACTTAATATGACCAAGTTTAAAAAACAGCTGTGCTTTCTAAAAAATGTAACCCTCCAAGAAGTGTCTGACACTCTCTCTGCCACAAAGACTCACCAACATGCAATAAAATAGGATTGCTGCTACAATTTAAAATGGGATCAAGAGGTAATTCTCCTGGTATGTGTAAAAAAGATCAGAATCAGAACAGTACTTTTCTCCAGCATGTTGCAGCTCAGAATATGTCTAGAGCTAGTCAAATCCTCATGTTTCAGTACCAAACAATGGACAACAAATGATTTTTTAAAACTTCTTTTTCATTTCTCTTTTGACCTTTAAAAATTTGTTGAGACAAATGCCTGGACTTTTTTAGCTCACTTCTGGGCTATTTTGTCATGATTTGCCTTATAGAGGACAGTGATTCTAATCTCTTAGACAACAGGCATGCTTACACATCTTCTCTCATGATGGTAAACTGCTTTTGCAACTCTAGCTTCCTCAGGCCACAGCCTCATAATTCTATTTGAAAGTTGCTGATTTCAGAAAACACATCACTAAAATATTTTTATATGTTGACCTTGAAATCAGAAAAAGCAAAAGCTCAAACACTCTCAAAGAAAAAGCTTACCTTACTGCGTCCTTCCTCTTTCTTTTTTTCTGACCTGAAAGCTTCTCAGTTTTTCTGTGAAGATACGGGACTCACAAGAAGGCTGGTGAGCTCTGGAGTACACTGTGATTCAGCTCTTTCTCTATTCTTCTGGTCTTCCTGTTCATGCTAGCCTTGCAGATTAGTTTTAACATTTTGAACGAGAAGAAACCATCTGTGCTACATTCACTAAAAACCTCAAAAATAGGTTAAGCGATTATCTAATTACTTGCCTGGAAGCAGATCTGCAAATTGGTAACATTCACTGGAAGCCGTTCTTCAGTGTCAGATACAATATACTCTCCACGGACTGCAGTCTCCTCAGAGGCATACCTGCTTCAGCATGGAGCACCTCCTTCTCAACAATGTCACCTTCCATGTGTCTCTTCCATTGCTCCTGAGGTGGCTCTTTTGTGTCTCCACCCTTTCTCTTCTACCTTTTCCCTGCTGTTCTGTCTTAAGCATATTTGCACAGTTGCCACAGGTGCTCCTCACTGAAGTTTGGTGTGCAGAAGATATTTACAATGGAGTTAGAGCCATCTGGCACTGGCTGTAACCAGCACAGGGCATGATGTCCTCCCATACAGGGCACCTCTGCGGCCCTCAGCTACCAAACCCCTGCAATTTGTACCAAATATGTTCCACCCCTAGAACTAGATGATGGGATCAGGGCTTTAGAAATTGAACATACCCTTAGCAGAGTCCATCCCTCCTCCCTGCTGACCAGGCTACAGGGGTTAACGCCCTAACAGACTGAACAAGTATTTATTGCAAACTTCACCTCTTGCCCCTAAAAACCACAAACCCAAGAATATAATGGCTGCTTAAGTTATTTACTGTATTTTAGAAACTAAGCACATGATTTCTATGGTATGGCAACAATTAAAACCACTGCTGAATGTACCAATAGGCTCATGAATCCTATAGCAGTAGGGCTTCATCTAGACCTAAAGAGAGCAGTAAACCATGTTCACTTGATGTGGAATGGGCATTTCCTTCTTTGCGGAGTAAAATTATGCGTCAGGCATATTTGATGTCCGGTTTCAATTCCTCCAACAATATCAGCTAAGCTCTGACCTTTTCCCTATGCAAGTCTTTGGCTCATGCTGCCAGCTCTCTAAGGGACCCTCCACCCCACTCTGCCATGGTCTCTCTCTCTTGTCTTTCCAGAAGATCTGTAGGTCCCAGCCTGTAGGGTGAGAGCATGGATAGTTCATAGCCTTTCTTGACACTTTTTTTCAAGGTTAACCACGCTACGGGATTTTCAGTATTATTCTTGGCCATGCTGCTAATGGAGTTGTTCCTCCCACGTGCTCCTCCAGTCTGATATGTATAGATCATACCTTGACCAACAGGATGCACTACTAGCTCATTAGGTGATATGCCAGGGGCGTTTCAACCATGTTGAGCTGTCAGGTCTTTAGGGCCATGGCATTAGTGTTCACCACCATTTCAGGGTGTCTTACCTGTAAGGTGACCTCTGGCAGTCAAAGCAACTGTAACTCTTTCCCAGCACCTTCACTAGGGTATCTTATTTGTGAGATTGGCAGAGCTGGACCATTGCTCCATGTTTCCCTTCATTAGCAGACCCTAAAGCCCTCCTTCCTTCTGAAGGGCAGTATTGAGAAGTGGATTCCCTCAAGCTCTGTTTCTTTTAGCCACTACCCATTAGTTGGCCATCAAATCAACTCCCTCATGTTACCAAGAGGACTCAGTCCCTCTAGAGCCACACTGAGAGTACATGGCAAGCCCCAGGCCCCCCATGGCAGCACAGCACACTGATCTCCTGGGGTTTCACAGCAGCACCAGAGGCCTGAAGTTGGTAACTGCCTCCTTTGGCTGCTCCTTCCTTCTTATACACGTTCCTCAGCCCTGTGTGGGTCACCTGCTCAACTCATTGAGTAGTTTCTAATAAAAGCATGCAAGGATTCCAGGAAAAGCAATACAGAAGGGCTTCCCCTGAAGTAACTATGTAAAACAAAACTGAGGTGTACTAATTAGCCAGTCAGCCACCACTCAAGAGTGTCTGTAGACAGCAGGTCCTGCAGTCACTAACAACCAGAAACCCTGGTTGTGGCTCATAGTGGAGATTTTCTCCCTCTAGACAGAACTATCAGACGTCTCAGCTTCTGTCTTGTGACATTACCAAACCAGAAGACATGGTGAGTCTGAAAATTTAAGTGTCTTGTAGCTCTGTCTGGTTCTAATGCTCATCATGGAGAGACACATACATGTTGTTCCTTCTTAAATGTCCAAACACAGAAGGTATAGACCACGTAAATTCATGTAGCATAAATGAACCTTACCATGGTGGTACACAAGAACTATTTTGCTACAGAAGCAGGTTGGACTGATCTAGATAATGGTTCCAACTCTTATCAATCAAATTGGTAAGAACAGGTGTCTTGCATTCAACTCAAGCTCATAATTTCAGGCTAATGAGTTCTTCAGCACTTTGTATCCTAGTAACTTCTGCTCTACAACAAAGTATTCTCCAAGTCTTTTTGATAAATTAATTCTTTACGCATCAGACGCTGTCTCCTGTCCTGTAAGTACACTTACTGCCTCTCTCACTAGCGTGAGGATCTAGCCAGCTTTGTAAAAGCCTTTAAAACTACAGACATCAGGCATGACAGTGATGAATCAATGAACACAGTACTAGGATTGTATCCCTCATTCCTCTTCACTACTCAGATTCAAACATTGTGGAATCTATACTTGACCTTTTACTACAGCAACCCAGTGAAGGTCATGCTTGGAGTTTCTTTGGCCTGAATGCTTCTGCTGGACTCAGTATTGTAACTGACTGGTGCAGATGGGTCCATTTTATCCATAGTCTGTAGCCAATTATAGAACATGAAATATTGCATACAAGGATGAGATGGAGCTGTTGGATAAAGAGGTGGTTGTGTTGCCAGCAGCGTCTTACTGCTTGCCAGAGTGCTTGAGCGAAGGAAATCTCAGTGATGTTTTTTAATGCTGTGTTGAATTTGTGGTCAGAGAGGTCACAGGTCTTTGATTGATAGGAGAGGCAGACCTTCTAAGAAAAGCTAATATACATCAAGGAGTATTTACTTCCTTTTAGTTCCATTAGTTAATGTTTAATTGATGCATTCAGTTGAGTATGGCTCAACACTGGGAATGCTGCCAAATTTGGTTCCCTTTTTATTACATGATTATGCATTTTCCTCTCCTTTTTTTTAAAAAAAAAAGCTTTTTTTTTCTTTTTTTTACATCCTTCTGCATTTAAATATTCCCCCTAGTTTTGCTCATTAAGCATGTTCTGTTTATATGTTTGTTTGGATTGTCATGATCATTCAGCCTTCTATTAACAATCTCAGTCTGTTGACAAATAATTTTCTTCCATCCTATTGAAAGGCAACAGTAATTTTTAGGTACAGACACGAGGAATTAAAACAACACACCTTCCATAATGGTAATTTCTTATGCCTGTAAGTTAGACAGCAAACACTTTCCAGCTTTGTCTTTTTAGATGCTAGTTAGGTTTCAAGCAGTATCTCACCCTATGACTTGGGAGCCTGCATAGGTTTCCCCCTGCCTGGTCCATTTCCGACCGAAAATGGGAGCTTTGAATTATCATCAGCTTTAAAGCAACTGAACAGCGTCACCATCGTTACTTTGAGTATCTGTGGAGTTACTCCTCTTTTCTTGCTCTCTTCCAAGGTTGCTGGACTCTCAAGCAAACTCCAGGGCATGCCATCCAGCTCTTCTCACCGGAGTTCATCTCAGGCAGAGTTTTGCCACAGAGCTTTGCGGAAACTTCCAGTCTCACCCATACACTTTTTTTCTATGCTAAGAAAAACACTCGGCTTTCTCTTAGTGTCATGTCCTCTGTCAATTTACCCATCTGCTGCTAAATATGGAGTCACCAGTGGAGGTTGCTTGCTTGCCAGCCAAGCCTGAAGAATACGCCACAGTAGACGGTGACTTTACACTATAAAAATGCCAGCTAGGTTTGCCCCTTTCAGGAGTCTGTCCTGGCTTCCCTTGACACTTGACTTGCTGAGCACAATAGGGATTCAAACACAGTTAGCCAATACTTGCCTTTTTCTGCAGCCTATGCGGAGCCAAACTGCAAGCACCGTAAATACACGGTAACA